>WTSP01024654.1:106939-120085 GCA_025331215.1 Actenoides lindsayi | reverse complement strand
GGGGTGTTCAGCCTGGAGAAGAGAAGGCTCCAGGGAGACCTTCTGGTGGCCTTTCAGGACTTCAAGGGGCCTGTCAGCAAGATAGGGACAGACTTTTTAGCATGGCCTGTTGGGACAGGACAAGGGGTGATGGTTTTAAACTAAAAGAGGAGAGATTTAGACTGGAAAGAAGGAAGAAGTGCTTTCCACTGAGGGTGGTGAGACCCTGGCCCAGGTTGCCCAGAGGTGGTCAATGCCGCAACCATGGAAATATTCCAGGTGAGGTTGTCCGGAGCTCTGAGCAACCTGCTCTAGTTGCAGATGTCCCTGCTCACTGCAGGGAGGTTGGACTGGATGATCTTGAAAGGTTCCTTTCAACCCAACCCGGACTATGGTTCTATGATTTGATGCTCAGGGAAGTTGAATATTGTTGGAGAGCCATAGCTGGCTGGCTCACTGGCAACGTGGGCAAGTCATTAAAATAATGAGGATTTCTGCAGCCAGATCCCTGCTGAGCTTGGGCCCCGGCTTATGTTTACACCTTACTGCCTAAGTGAGGCATCCTGAGAGTGTGCAGGGCTCTGAGCGCTCCCCTCTCTGGGTTGGGTATTGCAGCAGTTTCTAGACTGCTCCCAAAATATGCTTCATGGCCTCCTGGCTCTCTGCTGATGAACTGTCACTGAAGAGTGATGTCTTACCCTTTGGCAGCACAGCTGGTGCAAAAACAATGGTGTTGCTGTTGTCCTCAGAGTGGAGGTGGCTTCAGGACAGTTGGTTAGAGTGGGCTTTATACCAGGATGCTTTGGGTGTTTGGACCGTTGGCAGTAGCGGTACAATGGCTTAGCTGGTAAACTGGGAGGAAGATGGATACTTAGAAATTTATGGGTGAAGGTGTCTCAAGTGTGATGCCTTGTTCTGGTGCTTGGGTCTCCTGCTCTGCTTGGGAGAAGGAAGTCCCTGTGTCTTGCTGCCCACTGAGGACCGAACCACAGAGTGGCTGGCTACAGGAAAGATGCAGAGCCAAACAGGGGAAGAGGGTGGAGATACCACCTGCATGTGGTGCTGTGTGTTTGCCAGTCTTGCCTCTGCCATGGCAGAAGGAATTAAAAAGTTAGTTTGTAGTAACGGGGTGTTTTTTGGAGTAGTGGAGTTGAGAGCCAGTCTCCCACTCATCCCAGTCTGCCTTGTGATGGGAATGGGGCACTGCAAAGTTAGGAGACAACTCTGCATGTCCCTTCCCAACCTGGATGCTCAGCCAGACTTGGCCAGCACTGCTTGCTGAGGTTGGACAGGGAGAGGCACAGGGATCCCACACTCAGCAGCAGCAGCAAGTGTTTGGGCTGTGTGGTTTTGGGCAGATGATGGGGTTGCAGGTGGCTTTGCTGGGGGTGATCCTCCTGCCCTGTCCCATCTGAGTAGCAGGATGAGAAGCAGAGGCTCCAAGGAGGCCTTCTTGTGGCCATTCAGGACTTCAAGGGGCCTGTCAGAAAGATGGGGACAGACTTTTCAGCAGGGTCTGTTGGGAAAGGACAAGAGGTGATGGTTTTAAACTAAAAGGGGGAAGTTCAGACTGGAGAGAAAGAAGAAATCTTTTCCACTGAGGGTGGTGAGACCCTGGCCCAGGTTGCCCACAGAGGTGGTCGATGTCCCATCCCTGGAACCATTGCAAGTGAGGTTGGCTGGGGCTCTGAGCAACCTGCTCTAGTTGCAGATGTCCCTGCTCAGTGCAGGGGGTTGAACTGGATGATTTTGAAAAGGTCCCTTCCAACCCAAACCTGGTCCTTCAAGTGCTGCAGGCAGGTGGCACTTTGGGGGATGTGCTGGGTGCATGGTGAGGGTTGGCACATCAGCTGCCCTTCCTCTTCTCATCTCCCACTTCCACTCTGCACTGGAGCTCTGCCGAGGCGGCAGGTCCAGGACTGGCCTTACTGGTGTGGCGAGGAGGCGAGCTCCTCTCCCGCTCTCACACCTCTTCCTCTCCCTCTATATATAGAGGAGCATCCGTCTCCCTCCCGTGGTTTCTCTTCCGTCCTCCCCCTCTCTGGGGATGAAAGGGAATGGGGCTTTTGTTTTACGGACAATCTGACCTCCTTTCACCTCAAATAACCCAGCCTCACAGGCCAAAATAAAAACACTTTTGAAGGCAGACAAGTCACTTGGTGCCAAGTGGCCAATCTGGTGCTTGCAAGGGAATTCTCTCTTTTTTTTTTTTTTTTTTTTTTTGTCCTCTCCTATCCTCCCCTTTTCTTTAGGAGTATTTCTGGAGAGCCCAGGTGCTGAGGGATGAAACAAAGTTCCCCCAGTTCCATATTTTAATCCCTTCAACATCTGACCAGCCTGTGCCCTGAAAGGCTGAAGATGTTTGGGCAACAGCTCTACTTGATGAAGGATTTGGACATCCCCAGCTTGCCTCATTTTTTTTCCCTCTACCTCCATCAGTTGGCCTCATAAAGTGATTAATTCTCCTAACCCTGTTAATCTTCACTCCTAAACCAGCCTCGTGGCTACGCTATCATCACCATATAGGTTCAATAAGGTACGGTTGTGTCACACGATCGTGGGTTTACATCTTAAAACCAGGCCCGGGTTTGTCATGAGCACTTCTCAGCACGGGCTGTGCGCCCTGATGAGCAGCCTGTGCCAAGGCAATCGTTTGTATGGGAGGTAAATGACTTGGGCAGCCTCGTCCCACAGGTGCAGGTGGGCCCTGCCTGCTGGGCTGGGCTTGTTGCAAGTCTCGGACTGGTAATCTTGGAAAAAACAAAAGTGGTATGAAAATCGATTATTGCTTTTCTGTTGCTGCAGTGATTTAAGTACTCAATCTCTGTGTTCTTATAAGGGAGCACTTAGCTAGCGAAGCTAGTGCTGGGGTACAGTGTTGTTAGTGTCCGTGCACGGCGATATGAATTGTGTTTCATCCCCCTGGCATTTGGCGATGGGGAAATATGCAGCCTAGGATGAGGAGGGTGCACCCTCTGATTACCGGGGTGCCCATCTGTCCACTGGCATCGGGAGCAAGTCCCAGCCCCCCCAGTGCCCTTGGAGGCATCATGGCTGGCAGGTGCTTGGGGCTGAGGATGTTGAAGCTGCCTCTGAGAGCTGGGGCTGCAAAAGTGCTGCCCCAGCAGGGATGGGAGACAGCAGTGCCAGGGTTACCTTGCCACAGGACACATGGTGGGCACGGTGATGTGCACCATGTGTTGAAGGTTAGGTCCCCCTTCCCCATATCCCAGGGGTGCCTGGGCAAGTGCAGCTGGAGTTGTGCATACCTTGCTCTCTGCTTCTGCCCTGCTTCCTCCCCTCCCTGACTTCTAAGGCTTCTGGGGTTGGCTCACAGGTGCCGGCAAGGAGGTGGCATCCCCCTGTGGTTCTGCGGCGAGGTCCGGACCCCTCGCCCTGCTCCCCGGCACCCACCTACACCCCGTGGATGGAGGCCGAGCACAACCTCAAGTGAAAAAAGCGGGACAGGTCGAGATGAAGCCCCAGCCTCGGAGCTGCTGTCATGCAGTGCTGGCAGGGAGGAGAGAAGGGGCTGCAGGGGGAGAGGCGTCCGACTTCTCTGTAAACAACAGCTCCTGTTTCCTCCTTTCCAACAGCTGATAAGAATTTAGCTCTTTGCAGCCGCTTGTGCTGACGGCGCACATTCTTGCGCACCCGCCGCTCCTCCGAATAATACTAGGAAAAAGCAGGGGGGAAAGTGCGGTGCCGGGGTGGGGGAGGGCAAGGCTGGGGGCACTGGGACGGGGCCGGTGCCGCACAAAGGCCCCCTTGTTGCTCCCGACATTCCTGCGACAGGGGCGAGGGGACTGTTTACACCCAAAGTCCCCTTCCACTCGGCTTGCCGCCTGATTGACCGGAGGAGAGGGGACCCGGCCAGGGTGGCACCGGCACCGCGCACCCCATGGCATCTGTCCGGCCCTGGTGAGGCTGGGGAGCCTGGAGCAGAGGGCTGGTGATGCCAGGGAAGGGACCCCCTTGTCCCCCCATGCCACCACCTCCAGTACGGAGGCATAGTTGAATTGCAGGTACGTGGCCTCCAAATTCTCCTGGGAGCTGGTTTGGCTTTGCACCGCTACTGGGATGCCCAGTTCTCCCAGTCAGGATAGCCTGGTGCTGGATGGGAATAACCCCAGGAGCTGGAGGGCTTTGCAACGCTGGGCCCCTCAGAAGAGCCACGGGAGGTTTTGGTGGAGTGGAGCACAATTTTGGGAAAAAGAGAGTGTAGCCTTCCATCACAGGACAGGAGGAAGCGTGTTTCCTCGGGAGGGGGTGGGCATCACTGCGATGGGAAGGGGCTTGTGCGCCCCGCTGCCCATACAGCTCTCACTGCCGGGCAAGGGACACAGCAGCAAAGCCCTCCCTGGGTTTGGCAGTGGTGGCGAAGCAAGATTCCATCCATGGGCAAAAGCCAGGAAATTCAACCTTTAGCCTGTGCATAGATTGTGTTATGGAACAAACGCTCTTCCCAATCCAGGTCAGTTAGCTGTTAGCTGGCCATGTCCTGGTGTTGCACCCCAGGGTTGCTGTCTCCAGGTACTTTCTGGGATGAAATCCCTGTTTGTTATGCTTTCTTGTCTGTTTGGTTTTGGTTTTTTGTTTGGGTTTTTTTGTTGTTTTTTTTTAACTTGGTTTTGTTTTTTCTTTTTTTTTTTGTTGGGTTTTTTTTGTTTGCTTTTTGGTTGTTGTTGTTGGGTTTGGGTTTGGTTTTTTTTTCTTTTCCTAAAGTAACTCTCCCACAGAGGGTTGTATCAGCATTTGGCGAGATCTGGACGGACAATTATGTAATGGGAGATGTGCCCGATCGGACCATGGCAGCGGAGCTGGCAGTGAGGGGAATGGGAACGGCTCACAGCAGCTTTATGCAAGAGAAGGGGTAGCATGGCAGGGCTGGGGGCCATGTGTGTGCCCACCAGCCGGGCAGGGGCAGCAAGCAGGGAGGAAGGGGTGGTGGTGCCACTGCAGAGCTCCCTGCTAGGAGCTCACCCCAGCGGGGCCGTACCTGGGCCTTTGCAAACACGTCCTGCTGCGATCTTCCCGCGCGCTCCCCTGCCAGAAAGTGCCCTTGATGGCGTGGAGAAAATGGTCCTGCTTTGCTTCTTGTTTTTTCCTCCCCCCTCTTCTTTCCAAACAAACACAGAACTGCAAGTGGGCAACTTCTGTTTTTGAGCGGAGACATGTAACCTCAACTTCTCCCCAAACTTGGGTCATCACTTGTGTAACCTTCTGTTCAGCGGGAGTGTGAATGCAGCCCTCTGGGGATGTGCTAGCAAGAGGGGGTGACTTAAATTTTTTTCTCTTTTCCTTCCAAATTCTCCTTCTGCCTGTGCTCAGGGTGCCTTTCTGGAGCAGCCTGATGCTTCAGCAGCCTGCCCTGTGCATTGCTTTGGGCTCTGGGGTCAATAGGTGCTGACTGGGGGCCATATGCGGTGTGAGATGTCGGTGGCAGCGCATGTTTCCCATGGACCTTGCTGGACATTGCATGCATATAGAAGAAGACATGTATGTGGCCCCAGGCTGGCTCCTTGTCCCCATGTCCCTTAGCACCATCCGGATGGCCTGCACCTGCATCGCTTGTACAGCTTGTGCACCCACCCTCCATCTGGCAATCCAGCCAGAAATATTCCTAGAGAGAATTAAACTCCTAACAGTGCTCCCTTCGCTGAGACTTTACCAAGAGGGAACCACCCTTCTGACCTTCCTGCAGGGCTGGCTAAAGGTCACGACTGAAATTCTCCCAGAGAAAAAGAAAAAGAAAAGGAGAGTGGTGGTGCCTGTGGAATGAATGTGGAAAATAGAGCATTTGGAATGGCTCAGGTCCCTGCTGCCAGGGGCGTCGCTACTGGAGAGCCTGTGGTGAGGTATGGTCACGGGGTTTTGCAGGTCTGCATTGCACACATGGGGCTGCATTGAGCATGCAGGGCTGTGTAGAACATGCGTGTTTGCATTGCACATATCATAGAATCATAGACTGGTTTGGGCTGGAAAGGACCTTAAACCTCATCTAGTGCAACCCCTGTGCACTGAGCAGGGACATCTGCAACTAGAGCAGGTTGCTCAGAGCCCCAGCCAACCTCACCTGGAGTGTTTCCAAGGATGAGGCATTGGCCTCCTCTCTGGGCAACCTGCGCCAGGGTCTCACCACCCTCAGTGGGAAAGATTTCTTCCTTCTCTCCAGTCTAAATCTCCCTCTTTTATCACCTCCTTGTCCTGTCCCAGCAGGCCCTGCTCAGAAGTCTGACAGGCCCCTTGAAGACCTGAAAGGCCACAAGAAGGGCTCCCCGGAGCCTTCTCTTCTTCAAGCTGAACTATTCTAACTCTCTCAGCCTGGCCTCGCAGCAGAGGGGTTCCAACCCTTGGCTCATATCCTCCGGACCTGCTTGAACAGGTTCATGTTCTTCTTGAACCTGTTGGAGCTAGGGGCTGCTTTTCACACATGGGGTTGCTGTGTGTGCACAGAGAGCTCCTGTGCTTTGCACTATGTCCCCGAGGTGCTTGGGATGGGCTCCCAGGTGGAGTACCCACCAAGGAAACTGGTCAGCACCTTGCAAGACAGGGCCCTTAAATCTTCACCAAGTCCAAATACTTGAGTGCCTGCTTCATCTGGAGAGAATAGGCTGGATCATGGGTCATGCACAAGGCCAGTGTGGACCGTTTTGTGTGTTCCTGCGGGCTGACTGGGAGGGGACTCATGATGAGCAGCATAGGCATTGCTTGTCCGCCGCTTGTTCTCAGCATTTCCCATGCCCAAATTCTCCTGGCTGGGACGTGCCATCAGCTCCTGTTTGCAAGTCCCACTGGTGTCAGCTTCTGCCCCCCTCCTTTGGAGCACCTCGCACTGGGAAGAGGCGCTCACGGCAGCGTGCAGAGCTCTGCCTGCAAGCCCCACAACGGCAGAGGCGCGTTACGTGCCGTGGGTGTGAACACGAAGGAGGAATCCTTTCGTTTTCGGCCGGTTCACGTTTTGGAAGCCGCGATTCCCAAGCAAATTGTTTTTTTGCATCAGGAATTCAAATTTGTCCATCTCTTTTATTTTGAGAGGGGGAGGAAAACCAGTAAAACCGACGGGAGCTTTTCCTCGGGAGCGCTCTGGGCGTTGTGAAGCGGTGGTACGGAATGCTCTCGGATGGTGCTGTGCCGAACGCGGGCATTCGCGTCCTTCTGCCGGCAGAAACGGGAGCGGAGCCCTTATTAAAAGATTAAGTTTAATAGCTATTCTTGGCGGGTGTGGGAGCCTCTGTTCCTTCTGCAGCTGTCTCAGAGCTGTCCCATCTGGTAAAATTTAGCCGCCTTGGTTCGCTTCACCTGCCCGAGAGTCGCCCCAACGGGGGGAGGTTGGCAGCCGCAGCGCCGCGCTGCTTCTTTCTAATAAAACTCGCTTGCCAGGATCAACATCGGAGACGGTCGCAGTAATCGGCGCAGCGCTGGCGGCTGGGCTGGGCTCGAGCTTCCTCGCTTGAGCTGCACCCAAAAAGGCTGGAGGTATAGGAGGGGAATAAATCACCGCCGTATGAAGCGCCTTTAATTAGCACCACGCGCCCGTGGGGAGCCCCGGTGGCGTCAACAGCCTGTGTCTGGGAAAGGCTGCACGTGAAACTCGGCTGGTTTGCAGGCGCGTGTCAGCTGCTCTGGGAGCAGCGCTGATGTTTTGGAAGTCCATGGGACCCGCTGGTCTCTGCTGGCTGGGGGACAGATGCCTGCAAGGGGACAGGTGCTATAGAGCTGGGGGAGAGGGTCTAGTCCAGGTTGGTGGCTAACGCTGGAGTCTCTGCTGTTGCAGGCAGACCGGTGGGACGAAATAACCGGCGGATCAACCGGGGGATCGTGGAGGAGTGCTGCTTTCGGAGCTGTGACCTGGCTCTGCTGGAAACCTACTGTGCCAAGTCCGTAAAGTCCGAGCGCGACCTCTCCGCCACCTCCTTGGCGGGCCTGCCGGCACTCAGCAAGGTAGGGCTCTGCGCCGGGATCGTGGCCGTTCTCCAAATTAAACACCAAGAGAAAAGAAGGGAAGGCCACAGGTGGGAGAGGACAAACCCCAGCTGCAGGGTCTGTGGCTCCTGCAGAGCCTTCGAGAGGTGGCCACTGTTGGCAGCTCGTGCCAAATGCCCTGCAGAAGGTCAGCTTTTAATAAGGTGGAGGACCAGGGGTGGGCTGGATGATGGAGTCATAGACTGGTTTGGGTTGGAAGGGACCTTTAAAGGTCACCTACTCCAATCCCTCCGCAGTGAGTGGGGACATCTTCAGTTAGAGCAGGTTTCTCAGAGCCCCATCCAGCCTGACCTGAAATGATTCCAGGGATGGGGCAATGTTTCCATGGGACAGATGGAGTTCAAAGAGGGGAACCCCTGGCCAGAGGGTGGGCAGGCTTGCGGTGAGGCTGACGTTGCTGTCCCTTCCCCTTGCAGGAGAGCTTCCAGAAGCCCTCGCATGCCAAGTACTCCAAGTATAATGTGTGGGAGAAGAAGAGCTCCCAGCGTCTGCAGCGGGAGGTGCCCAGCATCCTGCGGGCTCGCCAGTACCGGTGGCAGGCGGAGGGGCTGCAAGCAGCCGAGGAAGCCAAGGCACTGCACCGTCCCCTCATCTCCCTGCCCAGCCAGAGGCCTCCGGCGGCACGAGCCTCCCCCGAAACGGCCGGTCCTCAGAAATGAACCCTGACCAGCCATCTCGATTTTTGATCTCCTGGGGGAGGGCGGGAGGACTGACGAGACCCGGCCCCCCAAGCCCCTCCATCCCCGGGGCCGCCGAGCCGAGGAGCGGGGTGGCGGTGGGGCACCCTCACGCCTCTCTGGCCCCAACCAAACAACTGACACAGCAAGGAGGGGACGGCGGCGGCGGCGGCACCGTCGAGCAGCGCTGCTCCCACGGCATCGTCCTTTCGGGGTGGGGGGGAGGGTTGTTTCATTTCCCAGGCCTGTTTCGTTCCCCCGTGCCCCCAGTATTTCCAAGCCTGAACTTGCAAAGGGACAGTTTGGCACTTGAACTTTTTGCTGCCGGGCGCTGCGTGACATCCCCAGTGCCAATGCCAGAAGACAAAAGAAAGAGCAAGAGGGAAAAAGGATATGAAGTTAAAATACCTTTTTATTCTTTTTTTTTTCTCGAGAAGAAGAGTCCATTCCGTGTCTTTCTTGACAATAAAGTGAAAAAATTAAATGGGGAGAAATATTGAGGGATATAATTTTTTTGCCTCATTCCCACCCCACTTTTTTTCTTCTTCTTTTTTTTTTTTTAATTACTTTTTCGTTTGGTTTTCTTATTTTTATAACTTTCTTTTGCACCTTTAAAAGAAAAATGTACCTGAGAAGTTCCGAGGAGCCCCCATCTGCATTTTTGTGTGTGTGCTTCATTACAAGATTCCAAATCGACTTGCACCTTTTTGAAATCATCGATGATGTGAGAAAGAGAGGAAGAGGAGAGAGAAAGCGAGAAAGAGAGAAGAAAAAGGAAAGGGGAAAGAAGAAGAAAAAAAAAAAAAAGAAAAAAGTGAGCTGATGCTCACTTTAAATGGAGGAGGCGTCTGCATTGCACATTTGCCACGGATTTAGTTGATTTATATATATAATATATTATATAACTTTTTTGGCAAAAAAAGCACTATTTTTATGGGACATTTTGTGTAGTATCTGAAGAGGGATTGTAATGTTTAAAATGTGTTATGGTGCTAAAGTAAGTTGGAAGGGAAAAAACCCAGAAATAGCAAGGGAGGGTGGGGAGGGAAGGACAAGATAGCGAATACTGAACTTGAAATTTTAGCTTTTCGTTTTAGGAAAAGTGTGATAAATGTGTTTCTTTTCTCTTCTGAAATATAGCTTGGTCATGACCATATGAGCTAGTTGGCTGTTACTCATGTACACAGATGCACGCACACACAGAAATACATCCACACGCGTCCTTTTTTTGTTTTGTTTTGTTTTAAAAAAAAAAACAAACAACAAAAACAACACAACCACCACGATTTAGACGAAAAGGGAACTGTTCTAGAGACAAACTATTTGGAATGGTGAAGGGGTTGCCAGTTACAACTCGAGGCCCTGCTTCTGCACGGACCCCCTGGCCGAGCCTGGCTTCCCGAGCCGCAGGGGACTCGCCGCTTCCTCCCCACCCTGACGCCTGGCTCACACCGATGCTCCGGCGAGCGGGCGGGCGGGCGGCCCTTGCCGCCGAGCCCCTGCAGAAGCACCAGCTCCACGCTCCACCATCTCCTTTTCCTTCTCTTGCCCTTTGCGTCCTTCTCGCTGGACACTCCCCCCTCCTCCCCATCCCGCGCCCCCCGCCCTCCTCGCCTTGCCCCAGCCCGGGGCTGAGGATGAGGAGGGCTGCACCCGGGGCTGGGACCGCTGCAAGGGACGGGGGCAGAAAGGCAAGTCTCTGGCTTGAGGCTTGGCACTCGGTGAGCGGATGGGTTTGAGAGGTGGGCAGAGGGCTGTAAAATAGGTTGGTTTTAAAATAATATATATTATCTGTCTAGGAACCATAAAAAGGGGGGAATCAATTACATCTCCCTATGATATACTCTCACTTGCTAATAAAATGGGGACACTCTGTTAACCAGTTCTGTACTTGCTTTGTCTTATATATCCATACATTTAAAACATAAAAAAAAAAAAGACTACTTGAATTGTATTCTATTTCGTGGTTTGGAGGGGAGGGCTAGGGGCAGTCTTGAGAGGGGGAGGATTTTAATGTATAATCCTTTTGTTTGTTATTACCTTGCAATGTTGAGCCATGAAGCCTTTGTTTTAAAAAAAAAAAAAATGGCACTGCAATACCTGACAAAGAAAATCCTTTATTTATTTTATTAAATATATATGGAAAAGAATGAAAATCGGTCCAAATTAAGAGGAGGGGGGAAGGGAAGTGGGTGGGCTGGGGAAGGCAGAATAAAAACAGCAATTGCAAATAATTGATTTTTTTTTTTTCCTTTTAATGTGTCTTTTTTTAAAAGAAACTTAGTTTTTATTTTTTAAAAAGAGAAGTAAAAGCTTTCCTGGATGCTTTGTACCAAAAAAAGAAAAAAAAAAGAAAAAAAAAAAGGAAAAAAGAAAATCTGTTAAGCAAATAAATATCCATCCAGAATATGAAGCCTGACTTTTTCTTTTACTTTTCCTTTATTTTTGCTCCTGGGATAAGAGTTGGGTGGGAAGAAGGGCCACACCAAACACCGCTCTTTGTGGAGAACCAGAGTGTGTTGCAGCTCCTCTTTTCAGGGCTCAAACCTGCAAGAGAGGGTGAGGTGCCCTTAAACACAACCCTGAAACCTCAGTCCCTTGGCAGATGACCTCCAGACCTGATGAGATAAATACAAGCCCAGTGATTCTTGGTGAGATCTGGGGGGGGGTTTCCCAGTAGCTGTTGGGATTTTCTTTGTTTTTACTGGGGTTTGGGTCACACCAGTGACCCAAAAGAGCTGGATGGGAACTGAAGATGCATCAAAGGCAAAAAGGAGGAAAAAAATGTCATGCCTAGGTTAGATTTCCTGGTAGATGGTGCTTCTGTTTTTTCAGGGTAGATGGAGCCTCTCAGGTTTTTAGGGATTCCAACGAACTGCTTGTCATCCTGTGTAACCACTGTCCACCAGTGCAAATGGGAGGGAAAATACTGCAGTTCCAGTTTGGTAGTAGATCAACTGGCAGGCAAAGCAGTGCCCGAGCACCTCACAATCCCCCAGATCAGCCAAACCCAGTGTTGTCAATAAATACATAAGGGCTGGGCATCAGCAAGGCAGGGACAACCTCTTTTCACTTGTGCATTGTGACAAGCTTGAGTACGGGAAGTTCCACCTCAACATGAGGAGGAAGTGCTTTAAGAGTTGTAGAGCCTTGGAATAGACTCCCCAGAGAAGCTGTGCAGTCTCCTTCTCGGGAAACTTTCAAGACCTGTCTGGATGCATTTCTGTGTGATCTGCTCTAGTTTTGTCCTGCTCTGGGGGGGGATGGACTCGATGATCTTCAGAGGTCCCTTCCAATCCCTAACATTCTGTGATTCTGTCTGCACAGTCCCACTGGCCTGGCCAAGACCTGTTCCACTCTGGGGTATAAGGGACTTGAGTCCAACCTCCTGCCCTAGACAACCTGGGCTGGAAAAGATTTTCCACCTCAAAAGTTGAGTTGCTGATTTAGGCACTTTAAAAATACATGGTTTAAACCAGTTTACTTTTAATTTTTGCACTAAGAAAAATGAAAAAGAGGTGTTTTTTTTTTCTCAGCGAGTGTTTCCTCTTGGGATTTTTGAGGCTGGTCAGGAGGGGCTTTGTACAGATGCAGAGCTGGCTGCTTCCCTTGGACGTCCTTTATTGCAGGTGGAGAAAAGATGTGTCTGCTTTGCTGTCCCTCTCCCACTTCCTGCCGCAGGCTTCTGGTTTTCTTTGCACTCAAAGGTGTCCCTGTGAAGGGTGAGGCCTGATTTCATCACAGCTTCGGGTGGCCACTGCTAGAAATGCTGCCATTGGGAGCTTTGGTTGCTTTTTGCTCTTTGCTGTGTAAACTGCTCTCATGGGGGACATTTGGAGATGATTTAAAACCAAGCAAAACCTGAGCTAAATCTCTCACCTGCGTCCCCCAGGGACCAAAGCAGAGATGCTGGGAGCACCATAAGGGTGATGATGTTGTTTCCAAGCTCAGTTCATTTTTAACCCTTCTTTCTGCCTTATGCTGCTGTGATTCACCCTGGGCCCAGAGCAGAGCAGCTCATTTTTTTTGGATCCCAGGTCAGACTCAAAAGGAACTGATTTAAGAAGGCAGTGAAGAAGCAGGGTCTTGTTAAAAAGCTTGTTATTGCAAACAAACATTATAACAAACAAATTAAATCACGTATTAATAGAGATCTTCCCCCAGAGCACCCAGGTTTCTTGTCTCATTGCTGCTACTATCAGGGCAATGGTGTCTTACCACTTCTGGTGGCTAGAAACCATCTCTTAATGACCAGACAAAGCCCTACATGATGATGCCTGTTCTAATGACAGCCGTGTCTTTTGTCTTCTCTCCCTGGATGTCAGACACATCTCCTTCATTTCACCAAGGTGCTAATCCAAGCTCTCCAAGCTAATCAAGCCAGCATTTTGGGTACAATTTTCTTAAGCTCCATGTGAGGAGCACAGGGACCTCGGAGGCTACCCTTCCAACTTCTAGGCCATAGAAATATGAGAAGTGAGGTTACCGGGGAAAGTCCTGTGTT
>WTSP01024654.1:90852-106929 GCA_025331215.1 Actenoides lindsayi | reverse complement strand
AGGGCGTCCCCCCCCCCCCCCCCCCCCCCCCCCCCCCACCCCATCACAAAAAAAAAAAATCCCCAGGAACAGAAATTTCAGATACTTGCTTCTGTTGTCCCAAGCCAGAAGGGCACACCGATAATGGAAATCTTTGTTTTCTTCCCAGCTGGGGCAGAGCTGAAAAGGGAGGGAGGCAATTAAGGGAAAATTAAGACTTCAACTTCCAAGACGTTGTTGCTTCTGTTCCTCCCTCTCCCCTTCGTTCCCCACACTTAGCAAAGAAAGCGGCAGGAGTATTATTTCTCAAGGCCTACGCTGACGTCAATACGCAGGGTATTTATTTATGAAATTGAATCTAACAGTGGGGGAGAGAGGAGCGGAGGAAGATGGACGCACAGAGCTAACAGCTGCCAAGTTACAATAGAGCAGCAACCTCCCAATATTTTTCTACCCTCTTTCTGGGGGAGGGATGCGGTGCCCAGTGCTTCGGAGGCCCAGGGACAGCGAGACGGAAGACAGAAAGAAAAGGCAGGCTTAGCACTGGGAGCAGAAGAAAGGTAGGGTAACAGGAGGATTTAGCCAAGGTAAATAGCCTGTTTCTGGTGCTGGGATGCTCAGGTTCGGTCCTTATGCAGCACTGCAGATACTTGCCATTGGGCAGGCTCTGGGCAGGCTCTAGCAGCCCTTTCCTCTCAATCCCTTTGGTCTTTACATAAAAATATCAGAAGGAAATTCCAGCCCAAGAATTAATTTCTCCTTTTGACACCCCATCCTTGCTCCCTGCTTCAGGCTCAGGCAGCAAAAGGGCTGTTTGGAAAGCCTAGCACCGAATTTGTCCCCTGCAGTCAATGAGAACCAGTTTTCCAGAGCAGAAATTTTGTCCATTGATGTGACCATGTGCAGAAGCATAGAAAGATGAAACTCAGAAAGGGAGGGTAGCTGCTTTTCTTTCTCAAGGACGATACAAGTCCCAGTGAAGAGCATCCCCAGTGGGGGTGAAAGCCCAAGGAGCCTGAGCACAGATGACTATGACAACATGGTGCCTTTGGCTTCAACTCTACCAAGAGTTGGGAGAAGATGCCTTTGGGCATCCCTCACCAGCCTGGAAGTAATGCATGGAAAAACACTCCCTCAGGGGTGGAAGCAGAGGAGGAAGGCTTGTGCCTTTGCCTCACTAGCATAGGACAGGGCTAAGGAGAAGAGGGAAAGTGAGCATGGAAATCAGACTCATCCTCTTTAACCCTCTGGGCTAAATAACCCAGGCTAATAATCTGGGAAGTCTTCTCTTCTCCCAGCCCGAGGAAGACCTGCTGCATAGCACAAGGTGCAGCTGAAGGGACCCTGCAGGTCTCCAGGTCTGGTGTAAAAGCCCCTGCCTTTCCTGGGATTCCCCTGATGGCTTCCTGAAGAAGGGGGGGGGGGGGATGCCCTGCATGAATCCCTCCCTGCAAAGGCTCCATTTGTGCCCCTGCAAACAGCGCCAAGGTGTCAGCCAGCCCCGAGTTTATTGTTTCTCCAAAATAAGGGAAGAGAGACATGTTCTGGAGATCTGTTTACAAGTCGGACTATCTCCAGTTATATAATGACACAGGTCTGGCTGCCAGCAAATTGTTGCTCCGAGCCGGGGAAGACAATTAGATCGGCTCGCAGGGCGGCCAGCGCGCACAATGCAGGCTTTGTGCCACCCTGCCACCAGCCCTGGCATGTGCGAGCCAGCCCGGCTCACCCGCCGTCATCTTCCGAGGAAGAGGTGGCAGGAGGGGAGGGGAGGGAAGGGAAAAGCCCCTGGTCCGGAAAGGGAGCACCTTGGTGGGTGCACCCGCGCCAGGGTGGGGATGGCAGCCCAGGGCTGAGGGGCGCCAGGGCTGGAGCCCGTCTGCGAGCGCTTTCCTGTCCTGGCAGCGAAGGGATGACGGTAAATCGGTCGTCGTGCCGCGGGGCAGAGGCGGCTCTGACCCCTCCGCTGAAAATGGGATGGGAAGTTTCGGCGTTTGGCTTCCTGCGCTTCCTGGTGCGCTGATGGATTTAGGCTCTCGCTGAAAGTCCTGGCGCTGCCTGCAGAGTCAGTGGAAAAAATGTGGTGTCTAGAGATGGGAAATACCAAACTCGCTCAGAAATGCGCTCACTTGAAAGGGAAAGGTGGTTTCCGGGTGAGCTCGCGTTCCTGTCCTTGGTGGATGTGAATGCCAAACCTGCACGCCTGGCCAAGGGGGAAGGACCTACCACTGCTGTCCCCTCGGCCCGGTGGGGCTGGGGCATGCCATGGAGCTGCACATGAGGAGCATCTCTCAGCTCTCCTACACGCAACAGCGGCCCTGGTTTCAGCAGGCAACGACGCACGGAGAGGAAAGATGGTCTGAAATAAAATACCCGATGCCGTCAACAGCCACAGATTAATTCGGTCAAATAGCTCATTGCTGCGGGAAGATAGTGAAAGAAGAACATTGGGAAGCAAATGTTCTCTCTGTGATGAACAAGGGTACACATAGCTGCGTTTCGCAGGAGAAGTGTTGATCAACATCACTAAACCCTCGCGCTTCAGAGGAGCCGAGTGCCGATAGCCCGGGGAGCGGGGGAGACTTCTGCTGGCAGCTTGCTAGGGCACGGCTGCCCACGCTGAGCACTGTTACCTCGTCCTCTGCAGCACTGCCACTGGCTTCGTAGAAGCTGAGAGTGTAATTAAACACACTACTGCTCTGAACCAGTCAGGAAGTATCTACCTGACTGGACAAAGGTGCCTCGCAGACTTTTTTCTGTCCAGAGCATGCCAAGCATCCTTATGTTAGTGACGCTGGTTGCAAAATTGTGTGCAAATCTGCACTGCAGATAAAACAGGTGCTTCCTCCACTTGCAGAGCTCCCATCGTGTTCGTGAAGCACTGCCCATGCACTGCTCTGCAGGCTTAGCACACAGCTTACTGGATCATAGGATCATAGAATTGTTTAGGTTGGAAGAGAACTTTAAGATCATCAAGTCCAACCATTCTCCCAGCACTGCCAGGGCACCACTAAACCATGTCCCTCAGCACCACAGCTCCATGGCTCTGAAAATCCTCCAGGGATAGGGACTCCACCACTGCCATGGGCAGCCTGGGCCAGCCCTTGCCAACACTACTGCTTAAGTTTTTCCTCATGTCCAACTAAACCTCTCCTGGTGCAACTTGAGGCCATTTCCTCTTGCCCTGTCACTTGTTCCTTGGGAGAAGGGATCAACCCCCACCTTGCTACAACCTCCTTCCAACCCATCCAGATGGACATCAGTAAAGCCCTAATGGCAACCAGGTACTTGCTTAAGACACAATACTGCCCTCAGCCCAGCAAAACCAGTTCTCTCTGGAAATGAGTCATATTTCTTCATCTTTTGAACTACTTGAAGTAATTTGTCTTGCAGAGTTTCTGGATGCCTTTCCATAAAATGCATCTTTCTTTCTCTTCCTGGTTCCACTCATGGGGTTATTTTAGCTGGCATGCTCAGAGGTCACCATGACATGGAGCAGAGAGCACACTACGCTGTTGGTAGGTGCTCAGCAACGTTTACGCAGGTGGCAGGCACTTGTTTTCCCTGGCTACTCGCGATGGATTTACAGGCCAGTGCAATGAGAGGCTGAGCTGCTGGTCGCTGCCAGAAACTCCATAGGTCTGTCTACGAAGCGCAGCTTGTAGGCATCAATAACCTCACAAGACCCCTGGAAGTAAAGCCAGAAGTATGGGTCACTGGCAAAGATGGGGAGGTGCAAGGGAGGATGAGAGTGTGAAGAGGCTTCCAGGAATGGCTTGTGCACACATACGGCACGGTTAGGAACTGTTCCTCCCTGGGACTTGAGCTCAGGCTATTATTTATATCCCCAGAGCTCTGCCAACGCGTGATGCTTGCAGCATCAGAGCTGGAACTCAAGCTCTGAGCAAGCTGGAGGTTTTCATTCACAACTGCAAGATGCAACAAGACCCTTTGGAGCCCGAGGGCAAGTGAGGCCATACATAAAAATAGCCCGAGTCCCTCACAAGTTCCACCTTATGACTTTGTGTCCATACCAGGTAAAGCAGGTATCTTCAGGTTGGAAAAGAAATAAGTGGGAGGTATTTGAGAGAGGTTTGTGAGCAGCATGGGAGCAGGGACTTTGCTGTCTCTTCCTGTACAAGAGCAGGCAGTGTGTTACAGGAAGGTAGCAGGAGCTGGGCTGAAAAGCAAACAGAAGGAGATGTCTCTTCATGCAACAGGTAGCAGATCTGTGGATCTTCTTACTAAAGGATGTTGTGGATATGAGAAGTTTACATGGATTCAAGGAGAGTTCACGGAAGAGAAATCCACTGAGAGTTACTAAATACATAGAAACTGTATCTGGCTCAGGAAGTTCCTGAGCTGAAAATAGTTGGAGGCTGGGAGAGCACCGAGGGGAAGTGTTGTATATGTTTGCCCTTGTTCTTACTTCTTCCTAGGCTTCAACTCATGTTGTCTGTTGGGGTCCGGATGTTAGGTTAGACAGACCTCTGGCCTGACCCACCGGAGCTGTTTTTATGTCCTTATGTACCTTCATATTCACGGGGGATGGCTTTATCCTGTTCTTCCATAGTTACTTCCCAAAGGTCACCATCCCCAGCCATCCTCACACCACTCTATGTTCACTGCAGCTCAGGCACCGCACACACCTTCTTCCAGGCTACATTTGACCAAGCAGCTTGAGACCCTGACTGCTGGTAGACGAACTGGTTGAATGACTTAGGGTTTGTAATGCCTGTCATACACATCGTCCCCAAGCAGTCCATCACTCTTGGGGTTTGATGTTCTCAAAGTGTTTGGCAATAATATTGCTGTCGGACGCTGCCACCCATGTTGCCTTGTTGTCCCATTTGTTCCCACCTCAGCAGTGTTGAAACTCTTGTGAACCCAGCTGTTTGCAGTAAAATTAGAATTCCACTCTGGTCACCAATTTGCACACTTGGTTCTGAGTTTGGCTGTGGATATTGAGTCCTTAGTGGCACCTCTGTTAAAAAATGCTGGAGCTGCCGAGACAGTGCATATCTCAGATGAACTGCTTGGGGACTTTATTCATCCTACTTGCAGTATGTTTTAAAGAGTTTATTTGTAGCAGTAACAGTCAGAGCCTTTCTCACTCCTCTCTTCTCCGGAAAATAGTATTTGAAACATGAGTCTCTGAATAACAACCGAGAGGCCTTGTTAGCCTTCCCTTCACATCTCCCCAGCTGCTCCTTTGAGGTCTCCTGTCCTGGGTCTCTCACTATGACTTTAAGAAACTGCTGTAAACCAAGAGCGATCAGGATGGCAGTGACCCCTGAAGGGGAATTGGGAAAAAAAGGTCTGGAAAAACAAGAGAAGAAAAAAAAAAGAAAAAAACTAAAAATGGGGGGGGGAAGAAAAGATACAAGATGTACGCCTGGAGCCCATCGAGCCCATCCTCTCTCCCAAACAGTCAGAGGGCAAAGCATGGGTGGCTACACCACAAGCCATCTTCTGAGATACACGCATCAGTTGAAGATTTTGGGGACTTCACAGCAAGCCATCTGTTGTGGAAACCAGACACCTAGCTCTGTGGCAGTTCAAAACTCGCCTGATTATCAGCATGTTCGCAGCACTGCAGGGATTACGCGATGCAGAGCGCTTGCCCTAACTTTGCTCTCCCTTTTGTCACACCAACTGTGGATCCCACTGAGGAAGCTTCAGAATTAGCCAAGTGCCACCCGGAGAGCTCCAAAAGTGGTCTGCTGTCGCGACGGGAGGAGTGGGATTTTTTTGCCTCCGGTGACATTCACATTGTTGATACTCTTTTTACTTTTTGCCGCTGCTCACATAACGGCAGAAGCTATTCTTAGCCACGGGAAGCCTAATCTTTAAGAAAGGAAAAAAAAAAAAAGCACCCCTCTGTGAGCCATTTCCACAACAATAACTTGTAGCAGGGAGGAAAGAGGGTAGGCCAAAATATGTGGCCTTCTTCACCAAATAAGGACCCTTGCAAAGGCGGCCCAGAGAGCTGCAAGGCTTCGGAAGGACAGGGAGGGCTTTGGAGTGGAAGAGTGAATCAGCATGGCCAGGGGGTCACACCCACGTGAATAATACCTCTCACTTCCCTTGAATTGTCCGTTGTGATAAAGACCTCGCTGCCTTTTTTCAGTATTCCAGCGTCTGCTTGAGAAGAGTCAGATGTGAAATTAGGTTTCCTGTACCTTAATAGATTAATTTAGTTTGAACTAGAAATGAGGGCACGTGTACTGTCGGGAGCCAAGAGTCCTCAAATGACGTACGTCTCCCTTCTGAATTTTGCTTAGTGAGTCCAAACACCAATTAAAATGTGTTTTCTCCAAAATTTTAAATGTTTACCACCACGAGCAACCCTAGTGAATGTGTGCAAGTGCATGCAAAACCAAAGGTGATGTCCACAGTGCCATCTGCTCAGCTTCTTGGGACTCTGTGAGGCATTTCTGTACCACTGGAGAAATATTAACTCCTCCTTTTGTTGTCCTCGAAGTTTTCTGTCTTAATAGCTGTGCTTACCCAGAATACATCAGCTGTCCTGATTTCCTTCTGAGCATATGAAGGAGAACCCTCTGGCCCATGTTATCCTTCCAGTGTGTCTCATGGCAGGGAAGATGCAGACTAGACATCTTATCTCCTCGTGGATGTCACAGCAGAGATCCTGAGTGATAACAAGCAATTGAAGTCAGGGGTGAAACGATTTCCAGTAGGGAATCACAAAATCTTCATGTTGAAACATTATGTTTTTCTTCAGAGACCTCTAACAGGTTTCCATCTCACAGAGGGGCATGGTGACCATGAAGACACCATCTTTTTCTGGAGGTAACTCAAGATCAAATTTTCCATGGAAAAGTTTTCCACACAACCTGGTAAAGGCTGCTAAGTGTCTTAGACAGTCTTGACTGAGCTTTCTTACACTTTCAAGCTCTGTGCTGCTAAAAGAAGCATTTGCGGTTTTACCATGAGATTAGCTCTGTCTTTCAGCTTTTAGGACAAGATATAATGAGAAAAAGATGGAAGGAAGATTGTATAGATAATAGGGTCACTGCATGCAGAGTAAAGGGACTGTGTCAAAAAATCATCTTCAGGTCCAAATGGTTTATGCCTTACGGTTTTCCTATCTTAAAAGCAACCAGTTCTAGAAAATTTTAAGTTAAAATTGGTGCCGACTGATTAATGGACAAGAGTTTACGACATGAGGTCTCAAAGGATCCTAGGATAACCTCAAAGGATACAGAAACCGCTATCTATGATAATCTGATGATACCTTCAAACACCAGAAGGAGTCATAAGGTTTGTTATCAATGGTTCTGCCATCTCCTTTTTCACCTCTAAATCCCTGCCACACTTAGCAACTCAGTGATATGTTTGGGAGTGGGCAGAAGGCTCTTTTCCTGCCAAGAAGAGTCTCAAAATCTTACAAATAAAACATAAACCTTATTTATCCCACCCACTTCGTACTTTGGGAGGTGGTACCGGCTAATGCCCTGGGTTTATGGCACAGGTTTTTCTGCATTGGTTCTCTGGATGCAGTTGTAAAAATTCCATTAAGCCACTCCTGTCCTGACCAGCACCACCAGTCACCCAGTACCACTTACCCAGGCAAATGGCAGAGCACTGAGGGTGCATCCCAAGTCTTCTCTCAGGGCTGTGTCGCACGGTTGTGTATTGACATCATCTCCTGAGATGGAGCAAACTCAAACCTGGTTACAAATGAAGTGTTATTTCACGCTGATAAGAAATGTACCTTCCCCAGTGTGCTGTTTCCACTAGTTGCAATGAAAGATAAAAAGTCCTCATTCTTGTGCTGCCTGTGGCTTTTGCTGGCCACGGTTATCTCCCCTGGTTTCCTCGCCTCTGACCAATATGTTTTTGTGGTCACCCACAGGCACAGCTGCTAAGCCCACAGGGACAAGGTCCCTTCATCTCTGGAAGCCCTGGGCAGACCAAGGCCTGGAGCCACAGCAGGAGCCCTTGCATGGTACCACACACATTGCCACCACCTCCTCCTCCCAGCCGGCTGGAAGGAGCCAAGAGTTTCCAGCTCTCTTGTCCTTCTTCCTCCCTAAAGTGGAATTTCAAGGAACTGTGTCAAGTCAACAGTCTGGGACAAAAACAACAAAAAAAGCCCAACCATCAGGAACACCCTGGAATTTCCTCGCGATTGCTGATAGCAGATGAAAGCCGCTGAAGAGCAGCATCAATGATTACGATGATTAATGTTTCTTTCCAATGCGAATACTACCGCAGGAGGAGAGCTCGTGTGCCTTGAGAGAGACTCATTCCTTTGTCTTGCTCATCTGCCCCTTGCAAAGACCTTTCTCTGTTTTGTTTTACTTTTTTAAATCCAAAAATGGCTCCTAAGAAAACAAGTCCTCCCGGCCTCACAGCTTGTGTCGCTATTCTGAGCCTGTCCTCTGCAGGCTGGTCAAAGTTAAACTGACAACATTTCAGGTCTTTTCCCTCCCCTTTACTCCCTCGTCTGCTAAGGGGACCCCATTTTAATTATTATTTAGGAAAAGACAGCTGCTTCCTGTTTGTATCATTAATTTATTTTGTTTCCTGAAGGGAAGCTTCGGTGAAAAGAATCTGTGGATAGTTGGAACGTCTCACAGAATATCACTGGCTGCACGGGCCAAGGTTAAATACAATAGCTAAGTTTATTTTTAAATGATTATTATTTTTCTAAGTCCATGCCAAAGCAGAGACTAAAATTCTAGCACATGTAACTAAGCTTTTACAGTAAATTCTGCCTTTCCTACATAAGTCTCCAGAAGAGAGATGGGCATTCTTAGTTACAACAAAAGGTAAACCAGCAATTTCCCTCCAACTATTATAAAAACCAAGGTGGAGTGAGACAAGGTGCGGTTCCCTTTCTCCAGTTTCTCAAAACCTCACACTCTGGTGAATTTGATAGGCTGAAATCCCACCTGGCCATGGGGATAGCTTTCCAGGAGGAGATAAGTGGCTTGGTGGGTGAGGGGTGCGCAGTGGATGTTGTTCATGGCAATTTTAACAAGGCTTTTGACACCGTCTCTAGAACATCCTTATGGACAAACTGACAAAATAGGGATGGCATAAATGGACAGTAAGGTGGCTTGAAAGCTGGCTGAACTGCAGGTCTCAAAGGGTTGTGATCAGTGGCATGAAGCCCATCTGGAGGCATCCTGAGCATCAAGAGCATCCTGGGCTGCATTAGAAAGAGCATTGCCAGCAGGTCGAGGGAGGTGATCCAACACCGGAGAGCTGGATCCCATTCTGTGTGCCCCAGTATAAAACATGGCCATGCTGGAACAAGCCCAGGACAGAGCCCCAAAGGTGATGAAGCAATCTGTCATACAAGCATAGGTGGAGAGAGCTGGGGCTGCTTAGACGGGAGAAGAGAAGGCTCAGGAGGGATCTCATCACCATGTATATGATGGGGGGAGGAAAGATGGAACCAGACTCTTCCCAGTAGCGCCCAGTGGCAGGATGAGAGGCCATGGGCACAAACTGAAAGAAAGGAAACTCCATTTAAATATAAAAAAAACACTTTTTTTTTTTTTTACCTGTAAGGGTGGTTGTACACTGGCATAGGTTGCCCAGAGAGGTTGTGGAGTTTCCACTACTTGAGAAAGAAAAATTGTACAAACCCTTTCTTCTACTCCCTCTTCCTATACTAAATATGGCTTAAACTTGAATAATGAGTATTTCTTTCCTTAGAAGAGTACTTAACGCTTCAAATTCAGCCAGGAGAGGTAGGATATGCTAAGATATACTCCAAAGAATGCAGTTGTAAAGGCCTAATAACAGAGTGGGCAAGGTTTGATACAGAAGGAAAGCCACACATTGATCCTTGCACAGACAATGATTAAAATGACTGAAAGTTTGCTGTGCCTTTCCCTTGGAAAATAACTTCATCTTCAATGACAGAATCACGGAGTTACAGGATGCTGGATGTTGGAAGAGACATCTGGAGATCATCTGGTCCAAGCCCCCTGCTCCGGGAGGGTCACCCAGAGCAGTGTGCCCAGGATCGCAGCGTCCAGGTGGGTTTGGAACCTCTGCAGAGAAGGAGACTCCACAGCCTGCAGAGAGAAAGGAAGGTAGGTGAGCAATGTGCTTGTGAAGGCATGTCCTCCTGCGCCACAGAAACGTGGCACCCTTCAGCAGCATATGATGAGCAGAATGAATGAGTGAGTACTGCGACCGCACAAGGAATTAATTTCTCTCACATCCCAGGATATGGTTCTTTCCCCAGGAAAGAAATAATATTACAATGCGCGTTAACGAGCATTCAGCGCAGGCAAGAGCTGTCGTTTAAAATTTGGATTGAATTTGAGGTTCACCCCTCCCAGGGCTAACTGCAACCAGCTGAGGTGGCTTCCAGCGCTGCCTGCAGCACGCGCGGGGCCGCGGCTCACGCCCCACCGTTTAACACACGCGGTGCTGCTCAGCCCTTGCCCACCAGCGCCCACGCCAAGCCTGGGCTCCCACCCCACCGCCGTGGCGGGGTGAGGCAGGGCCCTTGAGTTACAAAAGACTTGAACTTCCTTTTGAATCCAGGAGATGGGTGGGAGTCTTTTGATGGTACTATTTCCTGCTGGAGGGACAGAATTATGAAGGAAAACAGAACTTTAACCTCTTCACTCAACTATGGAGAAGACAGTCTCGCCATTGGGCAAGGTTTATTCTGCTGGGAAGCTCAGGCTATTCCCATCCAGGGTATAACACAAGGTCAACAGCAGCAGTCTCCAGGAATATTAGTCTTTCACCCCTCAGACCATGCCACGGGTAATTAATCACTCAATTGCATAACTTCTTGTAAGACAGGAAAAATAAGCGGCCTTTGCCAGCTTTTCGGACAAGTTATTTCACATACATTTGAACTTTCTTCCAGTAGTTGTTGGGTTTTGATTGCGATGAATGAATCGCATCCAAACCCTTTCCCAGCCACCGAGGAGCCAGACAGCACGGAGACGCACAATGTCCCAGTGCAGCACTGGGGGGTGGGTCACCGTGCTGGTCTGGGGGGGATCCCTCCGGCCTCTCAGTGGGTGGGGGAATGAGCAGCATCCAAGGGAGCAGCTCAGCTCAGGGGGCACAGCAGAGCACCACGTAACCCTGCATTTTACATCTGTATGTCATTGAAAGCAGGATCTGGTCAGGTTGCTGTTGACTCCAGAGAGATGGAATTTGCTTAAGAGCGAGGAAATCCTGGAGTTTAATTCTAGAAAGTGAGGTTTTGTTTCACTATGATCACCTGGGATGTACCACTGCGATGGGTCCAGCTGCAGGAGTCCTCCAGGCCCTGGAGATCACGTAAAACTCTGAGGAGTGGTGAGCCAAGTGTGTTGCTGGTGTGGCTGAGTACCATCTAACTCCATCTCCCCAACGTGCTGTGGGACTCATGGTTCTTTTCTACAGTTTTAGTAAATGGCAGTGAAAAAACAAGATTTTCTTTAAAAACATTTTATATCATATGGTAGTGAAATAGGAAACAACGCCCAGAGGCTACCTCATGCCTCATGCTCACACTGACACCAACCAGCCTGCTTCCAAACCCGAGTCCCCAGGTCTGGGTGGAGGAGAAGGCATCCCTGTTTGCCTCAGCAGTGGTGCACCCTTCAGCAGCCCTGAGCATCTCAGAACCCCACTGCTGCCTCCCAAAGCAGGCGGTGGCCATCCCTCAGCTCTTTGGATTGCCCCAGCTACATATTCAGGGAAGCTTCAACCTCACCTTTGAGTGGCTCTGACCTCTTTCTCCCCATTCAGCCCAAGGCTAGTGGCAATACAAAGGGGCTAAACCATGGAAGAAGTCATGACTTCAGTGTCCTCCTGAGTTCTAAAGCGACACACTGAGAGGGAAGCTGAGAAAAAAAAATAATTATGGGCCATGAGAAGCAGAGCTGAGCCGGGCTGATGGATGAAAGAGCTGTTCTTTAACAGTGCCTGGAAAAGCAGTCAGGAAGCTCGGTTTGAAAGTGTTCCTGCAAAGATCACTTTATCCTCTGGCTCGGGGTAAAAAGAGAGAAAAAGCGGAGAGAAACATTTCCCTGTATTAAGTGTTTTGAGATCCTTGCAGGAAAGATGCTAACAAAGAGGATGACTTAGGTCCTAAAGGTTCCTGCACGTTACTGGGGAACCATCATGGTGAAATGCAGTTTTCCAAAGCTACAATGAGCAGGGACAAAAATAGAGAGGCAATCCTGTGAACATGAAGACAGGGGGAACCTGCTGCTGTACAGAGTTGTGCTTGCACCTTATCTGCTTCACCCAAGGCTTCTTGGTGCTCCCCGCAGCACCCCACTCTCCCTAAACGTCTTTGGAAGGATGGAGCAGAGAGCAGCTCCTCAGCTGTCCAGGGCACTGGAGGTTCCAAGAAACACCCTACACTTTTTAAGCTGGCTTCTCTGGTTTATTCTTCACGGAGTAAAACCATCTATCAAGCAAGCTGCGATGAGAGCTCTGACGTCTTCCCGGCCGCGCACATTAACACGTGCTCCTCACCGTGCAATGGGCGGCCACAAGCGGCTCACGCTCCATCTGGCCATAGTTAAAGGGCTATCAAGAATAGGTCATCCACATGAATTTCCTCCAGATCTGGTATTGCACCAATGTAATGACATGATGCTGCTGAAATACAGGCAAAGTCAACCCAAGGCCAGGCGCAGCTATTCCCCTGGTACCCTTCACATAAATAAACAAGATAAAGCCTGGGAAGAAAAGCGCAGGAAATGGTTCTATTTACAGCTTGATCACACATCTTCCAAAAGCAACTGAGCCAGCTGGACAACTTACTATCTTCAACTACTCTCCTGCTGCAGGATGCTGCCCCTCCAGATTGGTTGGCAAAGAACTGAAAGTAGCTTAGAAAGCAACCACCCAGGCAGTTCAGACGGTGTATCAAAAGAGACAATAACTTCCAACAGACGCGGTGAGACGCAGGTAAGGACAGACTAGAGGGGCTGATGCCTTCAGCCAAAAGGGGATTAACGCAGCAGACAACTAGGTGATTTTGCGGCAGCAACAGAAGAACCAGTAAGAACCAGTTCACCCAGATATCTCACGGCTCACAGCCCATGAAGCATTCCAGTTTCCATCTGTGGAAACTGTGCTGCCAGCTCAGTTTTCTGGAAGGAGAATTTGCTTAAACCAAGGGTTAGCTTCTCCCGTGACAGGCAATGCAGAACCAGCTTAGGTCAGAACTTAGGGGGCTCAAACCAACTGCAAAACTTCTCAAGAAACAATGCTTCATGTTCACTTGACCAGTGGAAGAAAACTTTAGCCATCCTCTTCCTCTTTTTACAACTAATGGAGGAGATGGAAAGAGGAACAGCATAGTCTCATTGGTTGGGGGATAATCTTATCATGCCCAGCTACAGAGGCTTTAGGACAATAATACGCCATGGATGGGTCCATATCAACCAAGCTACGTCAGAAGCAAAGTCCCTTCTAGCAGACTGAACCAGGAGACAGCCATTTCAGTTCAGGCAGCTACAGCACTTGCACTTGGAGCATCCAATCCGAGCTAGCCAAGGATTGTGTTTTCTTGAGCAAAATTCAAGGTGTGGTTTCTGGTCGCTGCTTAGTGGCACCCTTATCTTGACTCTTGACCAGTGGTGGATCAAGGTGGCTTTCAGCAAGGTGCCCACCAGCATGAGGTGCCCGTGCCTCTTCTCCAGGAGGATGAATGTTGAAGTCCCATGATCTGGCTTTGAAGGAATTGCCTTGCTAAGGTCAGGAACTATTTTTTTCCAAGCCGGTTGTAAATCAAATGTTCCATTTTCATAAAGGTTAAATGACCCTGGAGTTTCCACACGCCTCTAAGCGTGTGGACATGTGAGTGCAGGCAGGACTTGTTGAGGACAGCATAATTAGGAAAGCTTCAGGTTGCACAGTATCTGGGGTCTACGAGTTAATGTGGGACTGCTGCTGCCTCACCCCTTACAAATTTTCCCAAGCAACTTTGTAAAGCATTGGTGGGGTAGAAGAAGATTTTTGCTTTTCTAATTTACAGAACAGTCTAGCCAATCAGGCAGCTGAATCGGTGGCTTTGGTGGGACACCTGCTGCCTATTGCACTGTCCCAGAAAAAAAAGATATCTCTGGAGTCCACTTTAGAAGCGAGAAGAGAGAGCTGTGAGTGCACTGTAATGCTTGCGGCTGCAGAGGATCGTACCATGATGACTTCATTGATTTGCTTTTTCTTCACTCTCCTCCCAGATGGCTGCAAAGAAATTCCAAACTCCTTAGGTTATTAATGTCTAAATAGCTACCAAACATTTTCACTGATACCTGTTTAACAGGGAATGTAGAAGAAATAGCTCAAGAGGATTTCCAACTCAGACAACATGAAGCTGGGTATCCCCTACGGAGGGCAGTGGTTTAGTTGGGTCTTCAGGATGTGTTTACCTTCTACTCTTATTTGTTTTCTTTACTTGAGCTTCTAACAAGTCTCTTTCCCATTCCTCCTAGAATTATGCTATTTATGTAAGGGTTTTGACACTGAAACTAGGAAGGATGCAAAGACTACCTGCTCATGCTAGGATGCATGACGTTATAAGGGTTTTCCTCTCCCATTGCTTGAACAGAAATGGAGAAGGGCCCTACGCACCTGAACAGCGAAAACTTCAAGAAAGTGAACGTCCCCATCAAAGCAACATGCACATCACTTAAAAGAACAAAATAAATAGTTCCTTGAGAAAGACCTTTGAGGGTGTTACAATACTAGCAAAGGGGGGTTTGGGTCATGACTGTTGCTGGTAGCTTCCTTTTCTCAGGCAAAACGTACCACTAGCCATGGAATTCATGAAGGTAGAGGAGGATTTCCAGGAACACATGTATCTTTCCAGGGATACCCATTAATTATCTTACCTCCTATATATTCTAGTCCAGACAGTTGAAAATAATAAAAAACAAACAAGCTTTGCTCAAGATGAGCCAGTTGCTGTGAAGACGTCAATGCACTGGGCTGGATGGGTGAGCTCTGAATTTGTCTGCAGACGTTCAGTAACCAAAAAGAATCAATATTTTAGTTGGGAAACATTCAAGTCACTGGTTTGGTTGGAAACACTACATCCAGTTTTTCTGCTAGGTGCCATTAACCCTCTCACCCTCCACATCCCAGTCTATGCCCCTGTGAACTGAATACCCAGTCTGCGAGTTGGATGGGGCACAGCTGTGCAGCGACGTGGTGGGTTGGCCAGGGTGGAGAGAGCCCAGCTAGCTTGGCCATGCGGTCACCATGTGGGTGTCTCAGGGTCTTTCAGTGATTCCACAGGCTTTGGTGGCATGGTATTCTGCAAAAGAAAATTCATTTAGCCCACCAACCTGACCTTTCCAGAGCAGCTGCTTCCTGTCTCCTCTGTTAGCTGCTCACTAATGGGCTCTGAAATGAAAAAAAATAAAAACCCACCCTGTCCTTGGCCCAGAGCTTTGGGCATTCAGAAGGCAGAATTGGTCATAAAATTGTTGCGATGCCAGTTGAGGGGAGCCTAGGATCTACCCAGAACCTTGGCAGCTTGCTCCTGCTGTAATATCCCCCACCACTGCAGGGTGCGGTGCCTTTGCTTCCAGCCCTTTGCGTGCCAGGAAAAATGGAGGCAAGAAGAGTAAAAATAGGCATTAAACACAGGGCAATTGTTGCCATTGCTTGATAGCAACCGTGCCTCCCTCCTGCCAGAGATGGAACTAAAACCAAATTTTAAACCACCTTTCCCCCACCCCTCCCTTCTTCCTGGGCTTAACACCACTCCTGATTGCTCTACCTCCTCTCCCATAGTGGTGCAGGGGGATGGGGAATGGGGGTTGTGGTCAGTCCATCACACGTTGTCCCTGATGCTCCTTCCTCCTCACACTCCTCCCTGGCTCCAGTGTGGGGTTCCTCCCACAGAAGACAGTCCTCCAGGAACTTACTCGTCATGAGTCCTTCTCACGGGCTGCAGCTATTCACGAACTGCTCCAGCCTGTGTCCCTTCCATGCGGTGCAGCCTTTCAAGAACAGACTGATCCAGCCTGGGTCCCCGACAGGGTCCCAAGTCCTGCCAGCAAACCTGCTCCAGAATGGGCTCCTTTCTCCCTGGGGCCACAGGTCCTGCCAGGAGCCTGCTCCAACACAGGCTTCCCA
>WTSP01024654.1:27088-90821 GCA_025331215.1 Actenoides lindsayi | reverse complement strand
GTACCTGGAGAGCCTCCTTCCTCTCCTTCACTGACCTTACTGCCTGCAGAGTTGTCTCACATATCCTCACTCCTCTCTGGCAGCAGTTGCTATTGCACAGGTTTTTTTCCCTCTTCTTAAATACATCATCACAGAGGTGCTACGACCCATGCTGATGGGCTTGGCCTTGGCTAGCAGCGGGTCCATCTTGCAGCCAGCTGGCATTGGCTCTGTTAGACACAGGGGGAGCTTCAGGGAGCTTCTAGCAGCTTCTCATAGAAGCCACCCCTGTAACCCCCCCCTTACTACCCAAACCTTGCCACACAAACCCAACACAGTGACCAGTGAAAGAATAAAACTCCACTTGGTCAGTAATTTTTTTTTTAATTTTTTTTTTTTGCAAACCGTGTGTTAAAAATGCTTTCCTGCCCAAGGAGACTGCATATGAAGGAAAAGCAAAGCTAAGTTACAACTTCTTAAAAATAGGACATCGTGTTTTATAATTCCTTCCCTCACCCCATTGCTGTGCAGAGCCACCCCACCCACATGAAGCCGCTGTCTGACTCACTCTTGTGCCTCGCTTGGAGAGAGGCTTTCCACCAACGGGGGCACCTGGTCAAGATCATGACATTCAGGGTGGTGGTGCCTCTTCGCACTTCAAATAATTTTAAATAGCTTTATATCTATGACTACAGGGCCCTCTGCATACACATAAGCATTACCAATGGAAGAGACATGTTGTCATACCCTCGCAGTAAGTAAAGGGATCAGATCTTCTGGAAAATTAGTCTTCTTGGGCCAAACTGACTCGACGGCTCGGACAATAAGACATCTCTTCTGCATGGGTTCCTCTGCAGGGTTACGCTCCTCAGGCAGCGCGTTACCGTCTGCTATTCTGGGAACACACATTTGACCTCTGTTCCAGGGGTTTATTGTCAACATGTGTCCACTGGGAGCCTGAGCAACTTCTCCCATTGTCTATTGTCTTATAAACAGGCTTATAAAAGCGCTGCAGGAAAGCCAATAATGCCCCAAAGTGGAAATTGCTGCTAACTCAAAAGCTTAACTTTCAACTTCTCTGGCCTGCAGCGGTAGGAGAGGTGAGGGGGGGAGGGAAGCGCAGCTTCCTCTTCTCCGTGTCCCTGCGCCTTCAGACCTCTGTGTTGGGACACAGGGCTGCCCTGCTGCTGCAAGCTTGCTTCGTGCCTGGTGAGGAGGAGTCCACTGATGCAAAAAGCACTGTATCAGCTGGGGTTACTGGTCTCCAATGGCTTCAAGGGGAAAAACTGAAGGGAGAAAAAAAAAATAATAAAATAGAGAGAGAGAAAAAGATGGTGGCAAAGAAACTTTGCTGGATGACCCTGAAGTGAAGCTTCATTTCTTCTTTACCAAAACTCCCAGTTTGTGGCTGGTCTATTGTAGTAAGTACAGAAAAGCTGTTGGTTTTTTTACACTTAACAACACTGAAGTCACTCAGCTTAATGAATGAATGAATGAAACAAACCCCTGGGATCGTGTTCACCCAAGGGAAGGCAGCATCCTTAGCAAATATCCCATTGAGATCTGTTTAGTCATCTTCAGTTTCATAACAGTCAAACTCCAAACGGTGATGAACAGAGACAGAATCCCCTCTGATTTTTGAGATGGTCCCACCACTTCCAATTTGCTGATGGGGCCAGGCAAACAAAGGATATTTGCAGCCATTTGTGGGAACAAGAATCAAGTTCCTCCCCATGCAGAGCAGAGCAGCATCTGGCACCAACTGGCAAGGACAAGCTAGCAGCCAACTGCTTGTCCTGGGACACCAGACCTGGCAGAGGGGTTAGGAAAGCAGAAAAAGGGACAACCAAAGACTTACTTTGGTTGTATGATCCCAGAGGCATCATATCCCCTCCGGTGGCAGGGAAGGGGACCATGCATCCCTCAACAGCTGTTGGTAGGTTCCAGGGTTAACAAGATGGCACCTGGTGTGACATACTGTGCTGTCAACCAGTAAAGCTCAGCCATGGCAAGGAAAAGTCACCAGTGCGACCAGGGCTACACAAGCACGAAAAGAGCAGAAAAAAAAAAAAAAAAAAAAAAAAATCACTTAAAGAGGAAAACAGAGGGGAAACTCTAAAGAGACAGATAAGCCACTGTGGACTCCATCAGCTATCCCTGGTAGCAACTCTTCCCACATATAACCAAGGACAGTGAGGTCAAGGAAGAGTTTCAAGCTTTTCTTTGTATTTTTAATGCACTGGGTGCTCTCCTGCCCTTGGTGAAACCTTTGCCTTCCACTGAGTGCTGTCAGACATGCCATCTGATGCTACACCCTCACTGGGTGCACCCCTGACCCGGGCTTGGTGATGCCATGGCTTGGGAGTGCGGGACCTGCCTGCACCATGACCTCCCTGCTGTCCCTGAGCTGTTTACTGCTCATGGCCATCACTCTTTCACCAGGAAAGCAAAGGCTCCCATCCCAACAGGGACCATTTAAAAGTTGCTCAAGAGCCTGCAAAGGTTATGTCGCCTTGTTCTCTGAAGGCAAAGCAGTTTTAGCTGGAAAAGAAAAACATCCAACAGCAGCAGCAGCAGCAACGACAAAAAAGAACAACCCATGGTGTTTGTTTACAAGAGAACATTCATTAGTGTCTGGAGGGTTGCCTCAGTCTAAAATGAAAAGGGGTGGCACCAGTCAAGCTGTGCCATTAAACCAGTCCACCTCCCACTGTGGGGTGGTCCAAGAGCTGGCTTTCCCCAGCCTCCTCCCTCAGTGGACCCTTTCCACCCACAAAACCCTGCAGCAGCACAGCTTTGGGGTGCTGATGGGTGAGAAGCTGCCACCTTCACTGTGCAGGGTGGAGAAGGGTCTTGGCATGAAGAGCTAGGGTTGGTGGCTGCTTGGGCATCCCCATGGAGGAAACAGGGGAGCCCACACCCCTGTGTGAGTCCACTGTGCTCTGCAGGGCTGTGCCCCTCCTTGGTGCCTGACTGCACGGCCGAGACCTAAGCTAAGCCTGCTTGGCACGGAGCAGAGCAGGAACTCCCACGGAGCATGCCAGACCTCATCCAGCTCCATCTGCAGCCATTTCACCAACCACAACTGTGCAGGCAAGACAGGAAGGTTGAGTTTTGGCTGCTCCTGGTGCAGAAGGCACTGTGATTGGCCATCCATCCCAGCATACAGCTGTACTCAAATACAACTCATCCAGCAGATGTACAATTACCTCTACCTCTAAAACACCTCCGAAAGATTAACACCCAGACACTTTCTGAAGTGCCCCTTTTAGCTGTGATTATTATCTGAATGTCAGAGTTACTAATGAACCTGTTCTTTACCTGACAAAACACGATGTTGCTTCTCAAAAGCAGGGTCAGCTTCCTTAAATTGGGCAAATGCAGATTTGTCCTGAGAAGTGAAAAGAAACACTTTTAAAGTTGCAGAGTTGTAATGTTGAAAATAAAACCCCACAAATCCAACCAAAGGACAACTCTCTAGAGCCATCAGTATCTTCACACCTCACTGTACCTACAAAGAGAGAGAAGCCCATTTCCCTTCAAAGCCCGGGCAGTGGGAGCATACCCTGCTGATACACTTTCCTCTGGAAAAATGTCTTCTTCACATCCACACAACAGAAACTGTGTCCACATCATGACACAGGTGAGGAGAAGGGGTACGGGCTTTTGGAGGGGAGATATTGCCCGGCTTTAGGACTACCCCCATCTTCAGGACCGCCATATCATCCTCCAGTAAGTGGGTATCCAGCTTCAGTCCTACAACTGCATTATTCAGCTGCTCCTCTCTCAGCTCTGATTTCTCTTCTCCTTACAGCTGCTTTGCTATTAAACCATGGAAGCGAAGCAGCTGTTTGGACCCTAAAACTTCAAAACCTCAAGAGTCACAAATCTTCCAGTTATGCTTTTCTTATGTGGTCCAGACACATTTTTCAGGCTTGTAGCATCGTCTGAACCCTGTTTTCCTTTATTTTGCCTCTGAAATTGGCACCAAAGTCTGTTTGCACTATGTAATCAAAAGGTATATTTGTCGCCGCAGCGCTACATCTCGCATGGAAAATGGTCTCTCTCATTTCTTCCCCCTGTAATTCTCAGAACAACTTGGCACTGGCAGGGACAGGTGCTTAAGAAAAGCTGATATATGGCTATTTTATGCTATTGCATGAAGCTGAAGCTTGTTTGCAATACCGATATAACAGAAGAGAACTGCTCTGCTTCCACTAAACCTTGGCTTTATTAATGGCATGCAGGCTGGGAATGCGAATGGCTGGCAAACCTGCATCTTCCAGCATCTGTAGAAAGACATTATGAACTAACACCCCCACCCCCACCCCTTATTCCATTAAGAAATGATTTCAGAAATCCAGAGCACAAGCAGCGAGCACTGGTTGGCTACCGGTGACGTCAGACGCATCTCAATAATATTACTTAATGGGTTTTCCTTGTCTTTATTCCTAAGTTCCCTTTCATGCAGCCGTTGCCCCGAACAGTAATTATTACACTTTTTGGGTGGTTTTGCTCTTTTGGCCTTTGGCCCCATGCCTCAAAAAACCACCTAGGGTATCCAACTCATAGAAAGGCTTTGTGGCCAGTTGTGCTTTCTGGAGTAAGCACTATTTTTTTTTTTCCCCCCTCTTCTTTTTTTTCTAACTTAAATAAGCCACATAAACATTTCAAAATATCCTTAGTTTCCACTGGTCCTACGACGTCATTGCCCACCCCACTGCCCTGGGTCTCTGGCTAGCTAAGGAGAACAGCATCGGTAGGATGCTCATTTTTCTTGGAGGGGAATAACAGATACAAGAGCATGTTTCATTCAAAAGGAGGTTTTGGAGCAACCATTTTACTTAATCTTGTATATTTACACACTTCCAGTGTCTTCAAATATATGACACAGGAGCACCAGAGCTGATATTTACCTGTTTTACCAGATCTCAATATATACTGGGGGTTTTGTTTAAGTCGAGTGGCAAGACTCTTTCCCTGTGCACTTTCAGTTTGCTTCAGATTTGAAGCTCATTTTTATACCATATTATGGCCATATTTATTTAAGTTCCCACATTCTGTCAAAGTCTGTTTACACAAAGAACATTTGTTTTCACTACTGCTTGCGAGGAATGAATATAATAAGTGCCAAGGGATTTGAAGAAGTTGAGAGAATTAGTATTTGGAAACAATACATTGGACTATTTCTTAGGGGAAGATTCATGGAGCACAGACACATTCTCTACTAAATCTATCAGGATGAAGTAGTTCTCATGGAGACAAAGCCTATCGAGCCTCTTCTCAAGTTTCAAACATTTTCTAAAATCAAGAGAGTTTCTGGAAAAAACAACAGGGTTGGTTTGGTGGGGTTTCTTTTTCAGAGAAAAAAATGGATAAATAGGTGAAGATAATTTTCCTTACTGAAATCAAAACCTGGAGTCTGGCACAGAAATCTTGCTCCCGCTGATGCCCCACAGCCTCCCTTTCCGCCTGCACCGCTTCGTGTGCTGAAATAAGAGTTTCGACCAAATTATCTGTCAGAGGTTGTTTGTTGTAGCTTTAATGCACCACTGTAAATCCCAGCATGCACCAGCCCTGGTAATTCTCATTTTAAGAGCATCACGAAGAATATTTTACCTCAATCCTGCTTGCAGCTCTGAATGTGTAGGGATTTGCTTCAACACTTCTGTGTCTCGGAGGCTGATGTTACAAAATATCAGGGGTAATTCTGAAGCTCTGGTTGGCAAATAAGGCAATGTAATAAAGAGGGGTCTGTCTAGGATTTATTTTGTGGTATTGTTTATAAATTTATAAAGTAAGCTCCATCCCATGTGCTCTTGAGGTGCAGATTGAGTAATGGCTCCCCCAAAATCAGCATTAGCATTACAAGTTGCAAGTGCTGACACATCATAAAAATTCATGTCGTTTGGTTTTAGATATTATAATACCCTTCACATTTCAACTATTCCTAGGAGATTTCCTCTGCTATCTGGAAAATAATGAAGTACATAATGGGTTATTCCCTTCTTGGCTGTGTCCTAACAAGCTAGAAACATAGGGGTATTGCCACTGAAATCTTAAAAAAAACCAAAGCAAAACAAACAACAAAAAAAAAGAAGATAAGCCCTTTTTACCAAGCCTTCAATCAGATTTATTCTGATGTAAATGTACAGTTGAACTGATGCATTTAAGCTCTGTATGAATACCGGACAACACCCCCATATTCTATACTCTATATGAACGCCTTTAAATGTGACTGTATTATACTGTGATCCGTTTGTGTGGCTTCTGTAGGGGAGACCTTTGTTATTTTGTCTTTTAAAGTCCCTAAGCACCAACCCAAAGCCATTTCTGGAGGTTTGTCATTAGAGGCTAAGGTAGAATTTATTTATGATCCCTTGCGTTTCCCTGCCGCCTTAAACCCGGCCGGCCGTCATGAGCCGACGATGCAGAAAAAGCTTTGTGGCAATTATCATTTTCTTTACTGTTCAATAACAAGTGGATTACCTATTTACTCCCCACCCCACAGCCCTCTCCTGCCTGCACTGCACTAATTCCAACCACCCCGTCTGGTTCCAGGCTCCCTACTAAAAACGCTTTGAGCTTGAAGCGCAGTGACTGTAAAGCACGAGAGGTTGCAGGAGATGGGCAATGCCTCCCAACGACAGCACCTGCAGAAGACTCAGCGATTCTCTTTCATCCACAGCATTTGCTGGCTGCAGAAGCAACGTGACTCGTCTGCTGCTTTTCCCAGAGCAGCCCCCAAACACCTGTAATTACCGTCAGGCTTTACCCACAGAAAAATGAAAGGTATCCCCAGGGGGTCTCCTGCAGGAACTCAGGCATTGCAAAGCACGGTCGCAGCACAGGATGTCAAGGAGGGGCCTCAGAGGTCCAGAGACAGTCCCCAGAGAGAGGGCTGAGGGCTGAGTCCCTGAATCTTCCCATTTGAGGTGTGCTATGATGCTCGGCATTGTATTAAATATTCAGCGATCATTTCTATTGCTGGAGGACAGTTTCCCTCTGCATTCAAGACTTGGCCTCTCTCCTAATCAAATTTGCTCAAGCAATAAATTAGTGACAGTGCATGTGTCTCCTATTTTTCATATGTAAAGAACATAGAAATATAAAGAGTTTCCTCCTTGAGATGCAGGGTAAGAAGCCAGTTCTGTCCTGTCAACGCCTTGGCCAGGGTGTCTGATGAAGCTCAGAGACGAGCTTGCTCCATCCCAACTGTTCTCATGTCCTTCTCCTCCCAGCTCTTGGTCTGCAGTTTATTTACTCTTTGTTTCTGGAAAACAGCTTCTCAGAGGCCTGTGCAGGTATCTCTGATATTTCCCACCACATATTCAGCGCAAGACCCACAAGGCAGAAAGCCTTTCAGGTTTACAGAAAAACAACGCAACTTGGATGAAGTGTCCACTGAGCGGAAACTCGCCGAGTCCCGGTCCCTACCCAGGAGCCCTCACCACCACTCACAAAGCCAGCGGAGAGCCCCGTCGTTTAAGCCAAGTCACACAACATATTTGTCTCATGACTAGATTGACATGAGCCCAATTCAGGGATGGTTTTTTCCAGGCCACAAGCTGGTGCAAAGTAAATGTAATTGTTCTACGAACAGCCTCCTGCATTTGTTTAGGGTTTGTCATTTCCACGGGCCTGTCATTAATAAATGAGGACGCAGGAATATTCACGTAACGCGGATAGCCGGAGGGCATCTGCTGGAAGATGTGAAGCGACCGGTCACAGGAAAACCACGTGAAGCCTTCCCGTGGGTTAGGCAGGGAGCCTGCTGGCTGCACACGGCTGCTCCGCTCTGCTTTGCGGCCGCGCAGGTTGGCAGAGAGGGTGCACGGCCCGGCAGTGCCTCCTGCTCCGAAGCCACAGCCCACGGGTGCCGCACGGCAGCTTCCCCGCGGTCCTGCCTCCAGGGATTGTGCTCCAGGAGGTTGCGTTAGGGAAGTGCCCAGTGCCGGGCGAGACTCCAGCCACCCTCTCCCAGCCCTGTGCACCCACTCCTGCCCTCCCGGAGGGCCACGGCCCCTTCTCAGCTGCTGTTTATTTATCCCAGCTAGAGTGGAAAAGCTATAGAATAAATAGCCCGGGTGGGGGGAAAGCGAAGCAGCAAGCTAAAAATAAGGAAACCGGTCTCAGTGAGGGGAGGGAGGCAGACTCCTGCAGCTAATAATTCTCAGCATGGCCTAGAATAAGCTAAATGAGAGCCATTGGGAGGTGTCCCCAGGGGCCTGCGCTGCCCGGCTCTCCAGGCGTGAAGAAAGGCAGCCGACGAGCTTGTCTAGCTGGGTAGAACCCATCTGCTGCTTGGTTAAAGGGCAAGAGCCTTCCCTGGCAGAGGTTCTGCATCAAAACCAGGATTTGGAAAACCCTTTGGTGGTGTCCCCTTTGGTGTCTGCGTCGCTGCAGCACTGGCTTCACTGCCTCTGGCAACCCAGAACAGGACTGCCACAGCAGAGGTGCACATTTCTCCGGGCTCAGCATCCCCAACACTACCTGCCACCTTTCAGGAGCTGCAACCTTCTCCCCTGAGATGTCCGTCTGTGCAGCAGCCAATCCCAGTTCCAATCCCTTGGGTTATTCAAGTAGGAAATGGAAAAAAAGAGCAACAGTGCTGGAGGCGGCGAGGAATACGCTGAGAAGAAGGCACACTGAGGTCAGGGCCGCTCGTGACACTGGTGTTCCTCGAAGTTGGAGGCAGCCACACCTCTTCCCACACACGGCCGGACCCTGGGTTAGGCAGCACGACGCTTCCTGTTGTTAGAAAACCTCGGGAGGCTCTCTCAAGAGGTGGTGAGCTTACGAGCAAGCGAGTCAGGAGAAGAGAAGCGAGCATTGCCCCGTGCAGCCCCAACAGTGGGACAGCTGGCTGAGGCCGCCCAGCTCGTCTCACTTGTGTGCTCACGCCCAGGGAGTGAGGAGGAAGAGAGCAGGCGGACACACAGTGCTGCACCACCACAGCTGGGCGTGGGGAACATCCACCTGCACGAATCCCCCCAAAATTCCCAAATCCCTCTGCTGATCTTCCACCTGGCTTGCTCTGGGGGACACACGAACCCCACAGAGCCCAGAGCTGGGGAGACCCCATAAAGCCTTGGCGTGGGAGGACACTCAGATGAGATGACCAGGCGCTCCCAAGTCATGAGAGAAGAAAATAATAATGACAATTAAAAAAAAAAAAAGCAGCATCCGCCCCAGTAAACAATAGTGGGGAGGCTCAGCACCCACACAGCCACTCTGGGGATGGACCCCAGCCCCGTCCCCCCCAGAGGGGACTGGGGAGGTGGTGAGTCCCTGGCTGCTGCTGTACTCGCTCTGCCCGCTTCTCCCCACGGCTGCGCATTATCATCATCATCATTTATTCATTCCGTGACCTTGAAATCCCTTTCCCTTACCAGAAAAACAACGAATCCCCGTCAGAAAAGTGGGCTCCACAAAAGAGAGGGGAAAAAAAAAAAAAAGAAAAAAAGAAAAAAACCCACCTAAAAAATATAAAAATCACGCAACCTCCCATGTTGCTTGTATTAGGTCAGATGGGAGAACTTATTTAATTAGTGACTTTTATAGGGCTTTATTTTTCGATGCCCAGTGGAGTAGTTAAGATTGGCAATAAGAAAGAAGTCTGGTCCCGCGCCAGCCATCCTAAGACAATAGCACGGGGAGCAGAGAGCTGAGCAATATATTTGAATGTTTTCAATGCCTTGGGTTTTGGTTGGGTTTTTTTTTTTTTAAACTTTATTTTTCAGTGCCATATTCTAAAACCATTTGGAGGGTGTACACCGAGGGGAGGGGAAGGAAATTGTTCAGGGCAGCCCGAGGGGAGGATAACGATGAATAATGGAATGAACCCGGGGAAACCGCTTCTCGCTCCATCTTCTCCACGGCTGGGGAAATTTCCCCCCAGTGAGACCTGCTCCAGCACAGACAAGAGGCTGGCTGGCGAGTGGCCAAGCGCCAGATTTTCAGTGTAGATGGAGGTGGATGGGTCAGCTGCATAATCACGACATGTAACTGGGAGGAAAGGGCATAAGAAAAGTGCCAACTCCCACTCCCTTCTCACAACCCATTTCTGCTGCTTATCCCCATCATAAAAACACCAACTCTCGTGCCTCTCACTGGAGGAATAGGAAAGGAGGGTTCAGATTTACACATTTCCCACCGCAGGACTCTGCTTTTCCCAGTGTGGAAGACTGGCTGCGGATGCTGGGGAGCCAGGCACTTTCCCCAACAGCCACGTCCTGAGCTGCTCAAGGCCACTCTCCCAGGATGAAAAGCAGCACACAGAGGATAAAACCAAACCAGATGCTGTGTTAGAGGTTTTACAGCAGCGGGGTTTTGCTCTCTTCAGGCCCAAGATCTGTGCTACCCGCTCATCGCACATCGATAGGGGAGCTTCCAGATGCTGATGGCAAAGCTCTTCAACACCAAGTGCTTGAAGGACATTCATAGGCCACCATATAAAACAGTAGCCTCACCAGTGGCCAAAAAGCCCCGTGTAGCCTGGTTGCTCAGTAGCCAAACTTTGCTGCTTGGGAGGGGAGTCAGACCGTTTCCTGACAGCAAGAATAATGTAACAGCATTCAACAAATTCCTAGCAAATGCACCCAAAAAAACCCAAAAAAAAACAGGGCCAAAAGAAAAAGAAAACCAAAAAGAAAAAAAAAAGCCCTGCTGAGCTTTGTCCTTCGCAAAATGAAAAATATGGTTGTTTTGCTCCACGGGAGGAACAGCGGAATCGGCTTTAAAATCGACAGCAGATTTGGCCAGATGCCACAGCCCTTTTGGCTTCAGCTTCCTTCCAATAGTCATCTCCCTGCCAATTTGGAGTGCACAGGACACAGCTACACACCTGATGATACGCTGAGTAATGGCCTTGGCTTGCAGCTATCTGGTCCGTGCAGCAGGGAAGTGGGAGGGTGGCCATTTATCAAAGGCATTCATCGGAGCGGTCGTGGCTTCCCAGTGGCAGCAGCTCCCTGGCGCAGGGGCTGGCGCCGCATCACGCCAGAAGGGATGCAACTGTTGGTGCCTAAAGGATGCACAGTGGTCCCCGGGGTCCAGCAGGTAACTGGTTGCAGAGGCACAAGCCCATGAATCACCAGTGGCTCTAACAGCATCTTGCAGCTTTGAAGGAAAGCAAAATAGGCATCCTGTCATTTAAAAGTTAGGTGAACTGGTATTGTAGGGATTGTGATGGGAGGGCAGGCGGGAGTTCATACTCCTTTTGGACCTGTCCTTGGTGCAGGTGCTTGCATCATTATGAGCTCCTGGGCTGCTCACTGTGGTAAGGACAAGAGGATGCTTTCAATGGGACAAGAGAAAATGGCCTCCAGTTGTGCCAGGGGAGGTTTAGATTGGACATGAGGAAAAATGTCTTCCCCATAAGGGTTGTCAGTCCCTCCATCAGACTGCCCAAGTGGAGTCCCTGTCCCTGGAGAGGTTTAAAAGCCATGGAGATGTGATATTGTGGGACTTGGTTTAGTGGTGACTTTGCAGTGCGGGGCTGGACTTGATGATCTTAAAGGACTCTTCCAACCACAAGGATTCTATGATTCTTTAAACTGACATCTCACTATTAACGGGCTTCTCCCCCTACCCTGTTAGGGATCCCGCTGCAGTACTGAATGGTTTAGACTTCTCCCTGAAAGCATGTGCCCCATGGGGGTCACTTCAGCCTGAGTGCCACATGGTGCCTGTGCTCACCCCAGCACCCAGACTGCCTCTCACTGGTGCTCCACAACCCCCCGCCTTCTGCTACCTGCCTCCTGCTCCATCCTCACCAACCACAGAACCCTCACTGCCATTTTCTGGGGCGCAGGGGAAGGATTTGCCTGGGAGAGACATGGGAAAGTTGAGAGCACTGCTCTGCTGCAGCAGCTGAGAGGCCAGAAGGGCTCTTGCGCAATGGCAGAAACTTTAGGAGCACGTCCTGGTATCTATACAGTTATTTGTATCAGAGCGCTGACAAGAAGGAGCTTTCAGCACCGCAGCTTGGGTGACAATATTTCTTTCCTCACTATTCCTGCCTTGACATCAGCGAGAGAGTTGGGGCTCCACAAGGGCATCGTAAGACAGAAAAGACAATTAGAAGTTAGAAATGGGAAAGGACATGTCGTAAAAGTCATCATTAAGCCTTCCCTTCATTCCCTCCACGTTTTTCATGGGGAAAAATGTTCCCTCTGCAAAAAGAAATTTGGAAAATTTCCACCTATTCTACTGGCTGCATCCATGAGAGTATTTCTGCCTCTGGCAATAGCTTCTGCTCGAGTCTCGCTGTGCCGATGAGACATACGGCTCCGACGTATGGCTCCAGTATCTTTCTTGAGCAAGGGCTGGTGTGAGCAATACAGCAGGAGGTGCTACAAATAGTCAGAAAGTTTTGCAAAAACACGGAGTGGGAAGAGTGTGCTGTTGCAGCTGAAACCTGTGCTTGCTACATCGAACGCAAACAGTCCTCTGCTCCCAAAATTGCACAAAGCCGGCAGCTAAAATAACTTCTTTTTTGACCTTTTTATCTTCTCCCATCTCTCTGAGCTTTGCCGTTCTCCTTTCGCCTGCCCCAGCCACCTGCCTTTGTCATTAGCAATAATCAGCAGCAATAAATAGGTGACATTTCATTGCTGTGGAAGCAGCCCGAGATATTTTGGGCCAAGCCAGTCGGGCTGGGGCTCACAGAGCCTGCTGGCCAGTGAGAAAAGACACTGCTAAAGTCACCTTACCACCCATGCTGGAGTTACAAGGTCTGCTGAGAGCAACATACCTGTGCAGAGTCACTGAGGGGGTCAGAGGTGTCCCAGATGGAAACTGGACAGGCTGGAGAGGAGTTACCACCCTGCAGCGGCTTCTGCAGTGGCAAAGAAAAGGAGAAAAGATCAGGGGTAGCACGTCCAGGAACAAAACCCAAGTATGAAGCAGCTCTGGTGGGACTGGTGGAAGGAAAGAGAGGACATCTCTGCTGGAGGACAGAAGCTCAACAATGGACTGCACAGGTGCCTGCAGGACTTGCAGAAGAGGCAGCTTGGTGGGCATTGAGGGGCTGAACCATTGTGACCAGGAGAGAAGAGGACCTCAGACTGATGGGAAGACAGGTGACCGGGGCAGTGGGATGAAGGTGCTCAGCTCTTTTAGGTACTCAACTCTGTAGGAGCTATCTGCAGAGGTACCTTTAAGGCTCTGGGCCTCACGTGCTTCAGTCACGTTTTAAAAATAGGACAGGAGGCTTCTACTTCACTTAGGTATTTTGGAAAATTTTACTCAGCCTTTCTGCAGCTCCTGTCAATCCTCCTCAGAGTGGAGCCGAGACACATACATGGCACGTACACAAATAGCACGCTTCCCCAGCCCCTCTCAGCCACAGCTGTACCTCAAAGGACTTCCCAGCCCTCCTCCACACCTCAGCAAGAAGGGTTTGGGGTGGCGATATCTCTGACTCTCTTTGCACCAGTGACCCCAGACTATCAGATGAGTCACTAAAAGGGACATCTCAGCAAGGAGATGCTTTTACCTTCAGGGTTGAGATGATGCTTGAGAGCAACCTCCTCCAGGGATGTTCCCACCACTGCAGATGCTGACCCAAAGCAGAGCCTCTGAGGTCTTTGCTGCAACCCAGTGGAAAGATGATGGCACATGACGTTGTGCGGGTCCCTTCGCCTCCCCTGCGGTCACTGTTGGACGAGAAGATCAACGTGTGAACATAAAGAAGCAGCTGAGGGCAAGAGCACCGCCCGGTACGCTGCCAACTGCAGGGAGTTAGCAGCAGGGAAGGATGTTTCCTATTTGGGCTTTTTCAGATCAGAAAACTCCGCAAAGTTCAGCTCAGACAGTCCTATCCAGATCGTAGGGACTGTTTGTTCCCAGTTTTGGCAGGGTCGTGAATGATGCATGAGTAACAGCATCCCTTAATTAGTGTAATATGCTGTACCAGGTTAGAAAGCACTCTCTGGTTTTGTTTTTCCTCGGCGTGTGTGTTGTGTATTTCTCTTTAACAGAGAAGGGAACGAACAGAAAACACTGCAGTTGTGTTTTTGTTGGTTGGGGCACCGATGAACCCTGTTCCGATTGGGCTGGTTATGAATCACTGGAGAGACGGATCCACACCAAACAGCGCTGCAGCCAACCTGATGTCTGCTTGGCAGTTGTACTGAGCAACAGCTCCTCAATTATTGTTTTTGCTGCCTGAATCTTAGCAGAATAAAGGGGAAAAAAAAAGCAACAAAAATCCAACCACCTTTGAATTTCTGAGATGGGGCGCGTAGGAGGCCGTGCGTGTGCGAGCACCTGCGTCTGCACACACGCACCAACGCACGCACGGCTTGCTTTGACTCTTGGGATAATGAAGAAAGCTCCATCAAAGGTTTATTTTCCTTTGTCTATCTGACTCCCTTTCTTCCCTCCCCTGACTGTTTTTGTTTGGGGCGTTTGCAACATGCCCATCACAGCCCGGCCATCAGGAATGATGTTTTCATTACTGCGACCACAAAGGAGATCTCCTGCCCTCCCACCCTTCCTCCCACAGCACGTTCCCCCGGCACAGCTGCACCCAGGAGCTGTTTTGCCAGTCCCTGACCATCTCCTCTGCCCACTCTTTGGGGAAGGGCCCTTCACCACGTGCCAGCGGCACCTGTCCTCCATCCCGAGCATCTCTCCCGCTCCCTCGCCAAGAGCAGCGCTGCCGCCCGCCCCGAAATCCTGGGCTGAGCCCCTTCTGCTCTCACTCCTGCTTTTTCCAGGAAAGGAAGCCTCGAAATCTTCGTCCTTTTTCTCCTTTCCTTCAGGGCTTCCAGGAGCCACCGGAAAGGTGCCGCTGGATGATGTGGAGCCTTGGCCGCTCTCTCCCGGGAGAGCCCCTCGGCCTCTCCTTGCACAGGGACCCGGGTGATGGCGGGAAATTGCCGGCACTGACGGCTGCGGAGCAAAGCGACACCAGGATCTGGGACCAGTGTGGAAAGAGAAAGCTCTCTCCCACTGGGTAACCCGGCAGCAACTGCTATTTCAGTAAACATATCGTTTTGCGCTCAGTAAACACACATTCCAGAGGAATGCTCTCATTGTTTTTTTGCTCTGTAATGCATTAATGAAGAAATAAAGTTTAGGTTGTGTAATGGTGACAGCTTGAAGTCATTTTGCCTAGTGTTATTTCTCAGCAAAGGCTCAGCTCTCTCTGGAACGGGAGGAAGAAAAGACGACCAGATTTCACTTCAGACTCACCAACATGTGCAAAAAAAATCAAAACACGACAGCAATTAACTCCCCTCCACATGCCCCAGTAAAACTACCTCTGTCGCTCGCTCCGAGCTTTGTCACGTATGGGGCTGTTTACAGAGGAGACAATACCGAGTGGGTTTATACAAGGCTCTTGTTTTAATTTTTGTTTTATATCCACTGGAACCCTCAAGTAGTGAATTCATTTCCTGATATAGTAAACATTTCTGATGGCCAGGATTCTTTCTCTTTTCCCAAATGAACACAACCCCCTGCTCTAACTCACCAGCAGCACAGTCTACACAAACAGTTCCGTCAGCTACAGTTTCAAAGAATGCATCTTAAGCACGCAGCGAGGAAAATAAACAAACAGCAACGCCTTCACGAGAGCCCGGCGGACCCCACCGTGAGCTGGAACCTCTTCTCCCCAGAATTTGCTCGAGCCCTCAGCTGCACGTGGAAAGAAACTACCAGCCTGTCCCCACATCCCAGCAACAGCCCTGCTCTGGCGGTTGCACACCGCTGGCTGCCGGCTCGCCGCTAAACGATCTCCGCGGTCCCTCTGATTTGTGACCCTATTTGCACTATGCAAATATCTTCTGACAGCTCTCTTTTCCTGTCATTAAAACAAACAATGGCCCCTGCAACCAAAAAGGAAATCAGTAACAGGCGAAAGCTGTTCTCTCTTTTACTTTGCTTCTTTCTTTTTTTTTTTATTTTTATTTTTTTTCCCCCGGGTCTGGGACTAACTGCTATTAATTACCCTGAAATATTCACAGACCTTTTCCTCTCCCAAACTGCTTTACTCATCCTAGTGGTCAATTCAAAATGTCCAATGTAATTGCTCTTCTAAAAATGAAAAAAAAAACCCAAATCAACAAAAAACCCAGTGATCAACCAGCTGAAAAACACCTACTGTCTTTTTTTTTCTGATTTACATATCTCTCCATCCATACACATACAGACAATAAAAAAAAACAAGGAGGATTTGAGGAGCTTTTAAAACAGTTCCTAGTCTGCCTGGAATAAGTTAAATATTGTTCTGAAAATGGAGAAACATGAAGCAATGACAAAAATAATGTATTGGTGGCTGCATGTGCACAGAGAGGAAGACAGATCTTTCTCTCCATTCTCCAGAGCATCCATCCTGTCCTAAACTATGCAACCATCCCAAAAAGGTGCCTTGCTGGTGGTCATGCCTTCCCAATAGCACCTGATTCCAGCCCTTCCCAGTACCTGGACGCTCTGCCTTTGTTTTCAGTGGGAAAGAGGCTCAATTCAGAGACTTTGGGGTACTTACTCCTGGGCTTCGCTTGTCTTTTAAATAATACGATATACATCATCCTAAGCTGGGACAGTTTTCCACCCCATCACACAAGCTTTGTGCCTGTAGGGCTCAGCTGAAGTAAATGGTGTTAATATTGACATAAGATCATGATGACCAAGTGGGAAATTAGTCCTGCAACACTTGATTGTCTTCTGCAAACATTTTCTAAATGGTCTTAATGGTTTTGTTTGCGGTATGTGTTGTTCACTCCTGATTGTACTTCCGCCAAGTTGTACTTTTAACTGTAAACACTGGCCTCTCAGAAAATCTGAAGCAAAGCAAACCAGAAAAGATGTTCAAAATAATGTTACAACCTAATTTAATTTATCCCTTGGTAATTGCATTTGTAGGAAATGAACAACGCAAACAAAACTGAACTGAAGTCTTTCCAGCCAGCGCAATTGCTTTCACATGCGGGTGCATCGCTTACAGCCAGCACACGGTTAAGCTTCCGACAGGGTCAGGAGAAGGGTTGGGAAGCTGTGGGGGTGTGAGGTGACACCTGCCTTAGGTCTCTGCTTGGAGGTGTCACCTACTGAACGTCAGCCCTGCCCACCCCAGTGATCCAGCCAGGCCAGCTCTCCCATTGCCCCTCCTGCGATTTCCATCCTTAATTCTTCCAGCACCGATCGACCCGCTCCACGCGTGGATCCCGGAGGAAACAGAGCTGGATGACTACTCGCCAAACTCAATTAACCACGCAACTGTAGCCCCGTCTCCTGGCCCTGTTCCAGCGAGATAAATACATGCTCACCTAATTGTAATTGTATGAAATGCTCCAAGTAAATCCCGTTGAAGTCAGGCCTGGGTTTGCAAAGGCTGCAAGAACTTCACAGATGTGTTTGACACACTGTTATTATGTGGATGGTTTCTCTGGCCGTTCCTCAGTCCTTGTAAACTGTGCAGCCTGACTGCAGTTCAACTATTTGTTATTTGCCTGGTTTGGGGGGTTTTATTTTTTCATTTATGCTCTTCTCAGTGAGTTCCTGCTTGTGTCCCCGTTTACCTCCGTCACGCTGCGGAGCTTCTCCACTTTGATTGGAGGAGTCCTGAACCCACAGGCAGCTCTCAAAACCAGTTACGCAAACCCCTCGCTGAGTAGAGCCGTGTGAACGTGGATTTGCACAAGTGTTTCTCCAAGGGTTCTGCTTTACACAAGTATCTGCAATGTGTCCCCATCCCCCAAGGACTTCAGCCAGCAGCGTTGTACCTGCCCGGTCGCTCACCAGAAGCGGTCGCTAGGAGAATCGCCGTCCATGCCAAAACAAACTCATGGTTTTTATTTGAGGGAGGACTTGTAAATAGTATTTTTCTAGCATTCACCCCATTCTAAGTGGAACTCCCTGTGTGATGAATGCTGTTTACAGTGCAGCAACGCTTGTTGTGAAACAGGAAAAAAAAAAAGTCAGTTTCTTGCACTTGCCGGCAGCGTGCCAGTGCGGTGGAGGAAGGTACATCCCCTCCTGCTGTCACTCTGGCATGGAAAGCCGATGCCCCGTTTCTTGCTTTGCTTCACACTAAAAGCCCACGTGGATGCACAGGATTTTCAGGCTCTCAGGGTGTCAAATTGTAAGAAAGATGAATGGGAAAGTTGTAAACTGGGTGGAGGAGCTTAGATGTTTTCCCTACAAGCTTTGCCACGGCTTTGCCGCTCTAAGAGTCGTTAATGGGAAGATACGATACTCCCTGCAAGGATTGATGAGCTGCATGCGCCAGTAGATTCAGAGGCAGGGAAAGCTCATCCCCAAATAGGGGAAATGCAAGTAGCAGGTGAATTTCTGAAAAGCAGCTCTTTCCGGACCAGCATAAGACACAAGGGGCTCAGGTGTGGGGCAGACGTGGTGCAGCACAGGAGGAAGATGGATCAGAGAGCCAGAAGTCCCAACTCTACCGCTTTGTCTCTCCAGGTAGTTGTGGCTTCTCCTACACATCCCAAGAAACCCACACTTTCGCAGTGATGAAATCACACTTTTCTCCCACAAGGGAAAAGGGAGTATTTTTCTTCCTGCTTTTTCCTGTTTTTGCTGTTTTCAGAGTGAAAGGGAACTCTCTTTGCAGATGGAGCGTAGGAACAGGAGAGTTGTGGTGTCTCTGCAAATGCCACGTAGTCCTCCTGAAACCCTGCCTCTTCAACCATTCAAGACCTGCCATTTCCCTCTCCATATACCATCCTCAGAGAGGAGGAAGAAACACCTGGAAGCTACTGGCAGCTCCGGGGCGGTTTGGAAAGCTGAAGGGTGTAAAGGATTACACAGGAACACCAGATCAACTAAGGCCACTGCTGTTATGACTCTGGCAGCGTGAATGGCATCAGTCCAGATTTCTGAGACCTGAAGATGCTTTAATTCCTGTCTTTGACACAGCCCCAAGCTCTGATCACTCTGCCCCTCAACAGTCACGTCTTAAACGAGAGCTGGGTGCAAGCTCCCACTGCTCCAGGGAGTCCTTCGGTCCCCAGGCTGGGAAGCAGTTGTCAGCTTTAGAGATGCTTTAACCCTCTTTTTCCATGTGAGGCGTGTCCTCTCTTCACCTTCGTTTTTTCGCTTCTCTTTTCCTTCCCTATTTAAAGCTGATCACTCTGCTGGCTGCATTTGCCATTCACCTGTTCCTGCACTAAAGAATGGCTTGAACACTCTTTTGACACCGTCCCTTGCAAATGGGTTGCTCTGCTGCGGTCAATGAACATAGCGTGGGAAAAATGCATTAATACTTTCACCAGTAAGACTGAGGATGCCTATAAATAAACCCTTCATTACAGTATTTATGTATTATTACATCATGTAGCCACTTAAACCAGAGAGCAATTGGAAGTGTTGAATAATGTAAGGATAATCGCCTCTACATTAGTTCCACTGTCATTGGCATTATGCGTTGCTTGGTGATATTGCCACGCTCGCTGCTTCGCCCAGCGTTGCGTGACATTGGTGGTGACGTTAGAGCATCAGCGGGCCCTCTGCGAGTGACATCCTGTACTCGGCACGGCACACGGAGCTCCGTATTATATAATATGGGCGCGTCGCTGGAGAATTTTGGCAGCACATGCGTTTTTCCTGCCCGTTTCGTTCAAACAAGGCGTCTGTTTCTTGAAGGGTTGCTTTAAAGCAGCCATCTAAACGTGCCCATCGTGCAAGGCTCCAGCACCCTCATGCATGGAGAAGGGAGGTTTGCATCACAGTGGCCAACCGTGCATCTTAGGAAGCACTCCACGTCGTGCTGATGAGGCACGTTGGGTCCCGTGTGGCTCCTGCCCACTCTGATGCCTTCTCCTGCCAGAGACGTAGCAGAGAGAGATGGTGACAGCAGGAAACTGAGATGCTCAGAGCTTGGCAGGAAGGCATTTCAGTGGTGAGACTCAAATTCATGTCTCCTGGATCTGGTTCTGGGGCATACAGAGGACTTCCTCCCAAACCAAATCAGATTACTTAAAAATGCTATTAAATGACACAAAAGTATCATAATTCTTTTGGGGTATTTTTTGTAGATGCTCTTCTTCCATTTTCAGAAGAGAGGAGTGGGTGGCTACCTGCTTGGTGTGACCATGCTTAAACCATTTCTGTGCAGCTTTCTTGCTGACTACAGATTTCAATTTCCTCAGTTTTGACAGGCTTCCCCTTAAGGAAGTCAAACAAAACAAACCCCCTTTCTCTTGACTTGAATGTCTTGCTGCTGGTTTTCATGGCAGGGATGCTCATCTCAATTACACTGTGGTCAACAGTGTTCAGTGCCTCGTTGATCGTCACTTGTCAAACGAGCTCCTGTGTGGCATTGAGGACCAAGTCTGGAGGGGGATCTCCACCCCAGTGCTTGGAAGGGGCTGCTCCAAAAAGCAATCATTTCAGATGTTGAGAAACACTTCTCTGAACCTTGTCCTCACACGACACATGACCGATTTCTGCACAAAGATCTGCAGTCAACTTTTATTACGGCTCCGATTTAGTTGCTTCTTTGATTTATCGCAACAATCCACATTCAATATCTTTCTGCTATTCCAGAGGCCAGAAATATAACTCTACTCATATGTTTGTATTCTTAGGACTTGGGATTTCACAGATTCAGAAACTCATTCATAGATTCACAGGGTTTTAGGCCAGAAGGAACCATGAGAACATCTGGTATGACTTCCTATATTTCAAAGCCATTCAGTTGCAGCCAATTAGCCCAGTACCGAGCCCAGTAAGTAGCTTTGCTGCATCTTCCAGAAAAACATCCAGCTCCGGACATACCAAGATAGGGGGATGTGAACACATCAGAAGTTGGAGGCTTACCACCTTACTTGGTTTTGAAGCTCACATTAAAAAAATGTGTCTTGTTTCTAATCCGCTTTTGTTTGGCTTCACCACTGGCTATCAATTTTGCACCTTTCTCCACTTTATAGCTGAGCAGCATTGCCTGGCAAGCTACAGTCTTCAAACTTTGGAGTTGCCCAACATCTGGACAAAAGGCAGATGTATCAGAAATATCTGTGAGTCAACTTTACTGCAGTTCTGGCTATTTAAAAACTTTTTGCACCATTGCTCGCATGATTATTTGTTCTTAAATAAAGCAGACGAAATTCACTTGGGATATTTAAAAATATTTTTCAAAATACTTTCATTCAGAAAAATGATCAGAAATCAAACTGGCTGATGCAAAAAAACAAACTGGTGTTTCTTACTGAAACAAGGGCTGTGACCGGCTTTGCCAAAGGGCTTCTGAACACCTCACCCATCTGCCTGCACAGAACCATTGTACTCAGTCACTCTTTCCCCATCCATTTTTCACATGAAGATGGAGATAGATCTATCTCTCATGCCATTAAGTCAATTTTGCCAGCTCTGAAATTAGTTGTGCACTCTTACTCTGCATCCTTTCTATTTTTCAGTGGCTATACTATTCACTGGGACTCCTGATCCTGAAGGGATAGATCATTGCCTTAGCTTGTCCTTCTGGTTCTTTCTCAAGGACATAATTTTCTCACTGTTGCCAGTTTGCAACAGAAGCTTTTAAGTTTTGTTCAGTATTATCCTTCCTTTCTTCTTTTCTGAGAGGGCAGAAATTTTAATGCTACATGAGTGGCCTTCTGAAAGAGGCTCATTTCAATTTCATTTTCTGAACTCTCTGCCTTGCTCCCCTTCATCCAAATGTCATTTGCTTTCATTATTTTTAGCATACTTAATAAATAGCAGTGGAAGAGCTGGGAAGGATCAGATACTCGTCTCACATGGATTTCTCCATCTTTCGCAGTACATGAAATTCAAGTCAAAAAAGCTGCTGCTTGGGCTGAGGAATGCCACAGCTGCAGGCTGCCAGGCAGAAATGCTGGTGACGTGAGTGGCAGGAATGTGGGTACCACCTCGTCGCGGTGTTGCTAATACTCCCAGCTTTTACCTCTGGGCTTGAAGAGCCACGTCACCCATCTAGCTGGGAGTCATGCTCTGAACTTGTTTTGGAGAGCTGGTGCGTGATCCTAAAGACTTACAGCTTAGGAATGTGGCTGTGTCTCACACAGCGCTGCGTAAAAGCATCCAGGCTGGAGGACTGTGGGCCTCCCAGCAACCACAGAGTGTGGAAGGGCAATAAAATCATTAATATTGATAGTACTGGCCTTGGAGAAGCACCCCAGGGCTCCATCAGTGAGCGTGAGCCCAGCACGCAAGGTGCAGAGCAAACAAGAACACAGTCCCTTTGCTCAAGGATGAGGATGAGGATGAGAGAGACGCACCTGAAGGCTGCAGGCATGGCCAGTTACTGCGTGTTCCTCGGTTCTGGAAAGGGGCTGTTCACTTCATCAGCTGAGGGTATGAAAAACGAGTCTTTGCCTGAGACCGCGCTTTGGCTGGTAGGAGGAGAGCGTCTGGACAGAGGCAGCCTGCCTGTGGAAAAAACAACGGCCAAAAACCAGATGTGAAGCGTGTGGCACAGCCTGTCATTTCTGGAAAATTCTGACTTCCTTCTTTCTGGGTATTTCTACCATTCACTTATGAAATAGTTGCATGTCTCATGCTGCTAAGATACCATCCCCACGTGGCTCCTACCAGCTTTGCAGGCAAGGAGCTGAGGTGCCAAAGGAAAGGAGAGAAGCTGAAGGACTGAGCGGCAGGGGAAGGCTCTGGTGAAGGCAGGAGCTGGTCTGCGTTCCCCTGGCCACACTGACTCCCTCCTCCAGTCTTGCAACAGCCGTGGGAGAGAAACAGCCAAGCTGAGCAGAGCTGCGACCCGCTCCTCTGGAGCGAGGCTCAGAGGTCTCCAAATGGCCAAGGCATTTTGGTGTAGGTGTGCAGGCTCAACCTCTTCTTCATTAGGGAAAAAAAAAAAAAAAGAAAGAAAAAAAAAGAGATAATAATAATAATAAAAAGATATAAAACTGCTGTGAGGGAGCCAAAGGGGATTTTTCTTTTATTTCTTGGCCCTCTCACTACTTCTGTGGGAACCCAGCAGTATTGTTTCCAGAAGGCTTGGTCTCTGTCACCCAAGTCTTTGGCATGTTTGGGGACACCCTTACTACTTCCCTTTCCTTCCCTGCAGGAGAGTCCAACTCGGCTCTGACCGCAAAGCCCAGGAGGCCTTGGAGTTTGTCTGAAACAAAAGAAAAAATTGCGAAAGGCGGTGGTGTCAAATAATGCTTCCATTTAGTAGGAATTTTGCTCCCCTTGCATTCCCAGGCAGCACCTGCTGTGTGAGGCTCTTGGCCAGCTCCTCTGAGCCTCTGTGGTAAAACAAACAAAAACAGCAGGGAAAAAAATTCCTCTTTATAACGCCTGTTATCCTCAGGCTACCTTCCAACACTGCCTGGCCTCCCCATGTCGACGATACTCTCCAGGGTAACAGGCTACTGCGGGGCCAGAAAGCCTTGTGCAAATGGGCAGTTGAGCAACGGACGAAGAGACCCTGTCATCTTGAAAACAAGGCTGTTTTCCTTCTCTTCCCTCACATCTAAGTGCAGAAAGGTCCTTATTGATATCCCAGCCAAACAAGAAAAAAAAAATAGGAAAGAAAATGACACGTTGTTACTTCCACAGGGAAAGCGATTCGGAATCATCCTGCATTAGGGGAAAATGGGGTTGGGAAGGAAAGGGAGGGATGGGTCGTCTGTCTGGTGAGGCCAGGGGACGTGGTCTTTGGAGATGTTTATAACCCTCTGCTCAGACCTTGTTCTCCACCACTCCATCTCACGTGTCACACCATTTCAGGGTAGGTTTGAAGTTATTTTGTGCTATGGTGGGACTGGCTGTGCTGGAGGTTGGTTGTGTTTATCTGGTGTCTGGCCCAAATGCTTTTTACCTGCTCAGCCCCTGGCGCTGCCTCACCGCCAGCACTGCGGCCTTCAGGAAATAGGCTAACCTCTCACAGGGGTTTAACCACATCTTTCTCACCTCACACTCCCCCTGCCTGCTCTGCATGTGCTCGATCGAGATAAAAAAAATAAAGACTTCAGGGCATTGGTTTTGATCTTACCTTTAGACCACACCTCCCAGAGAACAAACCCTTGGCGAAATAAGCCCATGTTTGATACGGACAACGATTCACAGGTTGTTGTGAGCAGCTGGCCTGACTTTCATCACACAGGCTATTGAACAACTGCTGGCACCCAAAGCAGATACAAGGAGCCCATAACCCTTGCTCTGTTCACCCACACTGCCTTGATCAGCCAGAGCTCCGCATGAGATGTTCTCAGCAAACCTTTGGGTCTCCTCTCTGAACAGTCTCCCTCCCTGCTTTCCTTCCCTCTACTGAATATCTGACTGAGGGTAAAGAGAAGAGCAAAGATGGAGGAAGATGAAGGCATATGCTGGAAAATTTTAGAGTTTGTGAAAGTGATGGGAAAAGCACATGAGACATTCCACTCTCCTCCTCATCAGAGCTTTCCCATGGGGTGGGCCAACACCTCTGTACAACTCACCACATTCAGGAGAGAAATCTCAGCTCCTCATTCTGTTGAAAGCAGTGTTTTAAACTCTGTAGGCTACCAGTCTGTCTGCCATGACACCTCTGCACCCTTCAAATGAAAGATGCTCTACAAAGGGCTCCTGCTCCTTCTGTGTACTCCTGTTCTGAGCAGCTGTGCTTGATGTCCAATGTGCATGTCCTTATTTTTGAATGTGCTACTAAAAACATCACAGAAAAAAGTTCAAACGCTACCTGGAGACTCTCCCTAGTCCAAGAGCGAGGTCTTGCTTCACTGACCAAAAATAGCTTCTGCTTCTAAACACAGTCCCTATACTCACAATGCGAGACAGCATTCCTGTTTTGGCCAAATCTAGCAGTGGTGATGACAGAGCCACAGCCTCTTGGACGCTGTTATTCTTCACAAAGTTATAGGGTTGTTCCCCCAACTAGGTATAGGTGTCCACCTTAGGATGACATGAAATGCTCTTCAAACTTCTCTGTGTTGACTAGACCACCTGTGACTATTACAGGAATTCAGATGCCCATCTCATTTGTGAAGACCTATGCTGGAGACAGCAGAAGTGAGGCAGGATGAGTAGAGGATGGCTACTGTTGGGCTCCCTAATTCCCAACTGAAATCATAGTGATTTCAAAACCAGAACTGAACCGCAGCCGTAAGTGTTATACTTGGTAAGGACACCAGTAAGCAGTGGTGACCTGCCTGTGTGAATCCAAAGTCAAAGAGGTCCGTTTGCCTGAACCAATCTTGACATTATACCTGTGATATTTTGCTGGCACTGTTTGCTCACATCCTCTTGAAACTCTCCTGCCTCGTTAACACAACCCTTGTTGACTTAAGAGTTTTAGCCATCACTTCACGTTCTGCAGCAGAAAGCTTAACACTGGAATTAACACTGGAATTACCATGAGCAACACTGCTGGAGAAGGTCCCAAGCCACCTGCCAGAGTCCACTGCTTGTGCTCGCAAAAGCAAACATCCCATCCCAGCGCAAGTCCTCCAGCATGGGGGTCTTCACTACCGCCCTCTTGGTTGCAATTCCTTCTCCTGACCCTTTTCCTCCCTCCACACCCCCAAAACCAGCCCCAGCACGTGGGCTTTGCTCTCCCCAGCTGGAGGTACCATTGAAGCGGTCGGGATGATTGGAGGAGCGCGCATAACCACTGCTGGGATCGGGCCCTGCGTAACCAGATCGCCTCAAATAACCCGGCTTGAATGTCAGAGCCTGCGCTGGATTGAGTTTCACATTCTGGCTGAGGAAGCGCTTCCCCAGCAGGAGTCAGGGTAACAAATCCCTCGCTCTTGCAGGAGGGCCCCATAAAATGAATGATTCTGGATCTCACGCTCCCGAGGAGGTCTCGGTTACTCCGTCAGTCGTCGCTCGTAGCAGGAGCGACCGTAGGGGAGTGAGGGAGGGCAGGCTGGTTTGGCAGGCGTTGTTCTGAGTGGGAAGGAGCACCAGGACTCTGCTCTCCCCTCCCATCTATACTTTTGCATAGATGTTAAATTGAAAAGAAACCAAAAAAGCAGAGAATGGATAAACCCCAAGGCTGAGATTGAATCAAATGCATCCGCTCGAATTCCTGCACGGCCAGTGGTGACAGGAGGCTCAGACTTCCCTGCGAGCAGCAACAATCTCAGTACGTTTATGGGGTGGCAAAAAACCGAGACAGTTCCCCCTTGCTCCATGTCTGCCGGGGGCCAAAACACTCTGCTCTCTCCCTCCCTCCTGGAGTAGCTCACGGCATCGCCTCGGCAGCCAGTGCGGCCACCTCTCCATCCATGACAGAGCCCTGAACTCTCGCACTTCTCCCTGGAAGAGGGAGGTTGGTCCCTGAACTATCTCCAGCCTCTTGTTATCTTGCTTTCCTTGTCAACCAGTGAACTGTGAAGCGGCAACGGAGAGAAAAATGAACTCTGACCTCATTTTTCCCCCCCTACAATTAGCCAGAACTGTGCCTTTTATTTTTTTTTCCCCTCCCCACTTTTTAAATGATTAATAAGACAATTTGGTCCTTAGCTTCTGCAGTGAGGCGAGTGTGCTGACAAAGCACTGCGATGCCTCTTCCAGGTCACCCGGCAGCAGGCCATGTCTTTATGAAAACATAAAAATTGGAGGGACTTATTTGAGGAATTTGGAGACCGAGACGCAGGAATTTCGCCCTTCAGACGCTGGCAACTGCATGTCTGCAGTGGTCTCTGAGCTGCAGCGACTGCCACGGGCAGGAGTAGCTGCTTAACGGCAACCTGCAAGCTCTGAAAAACAGATTTGTATTTTATTTCTTTTCCCTTCTTTTGTTATGTTTCTTTTAAATAGGCAGCTGCTGCCCTTCGCCTGCTTTACGTGGCGACGGCCTCAGGGTGCGTGCAGCAAAGCACAGCTCTGTAAACACCCTCGATGGCCACGCACAGGGGGAATCCTCACTCCCACTTGCCCTGCACCTGAGCATCGCTCTTCCGCGAGCTTCATCCCTCTCCTAAGCTTCGTACATTCCTATTGTGGTGGGGAGGAGGGAATTAAGGCCAGGTAGGGTTTATTCTCTTAGATCGTCCTTCCTATGTCTGTACCCACTTCATGCCACCTGACATATCATGAGACAGAAGAAGCCCCAAGCTTTGCCAGGGCCGGAAGGACTCACACAACAGGGAAGCTCCTGCAGTGGCTGGCAAGGAAAGGACCTTTGCTGAAGCAGCTGTGAATGGGTAAAACACTGGAGAACAGCACTGAGTGGGAACAATCCTGCATTGGCCTCTGGTTGCTGGCTTTACAGCCTGCTTGGCTTTCTCCCCTAACAGCAGGTAGCGCCTGCCCTCCGGTCCTCTCAACTAGAAAGCATCACTTCGGGAGCTGCTTTTCACACTGCTCCCAGCAGACGCCTCCATATGACTGAGGCTTGAGAAAGCCAAGGCACGCAATACGTTGAATATGTTTTAAAAGCAGATGAGTGCACAAACATCCTTGATGTGTTAGAGAAACAATCTGCTCTCCACAGTGGCTGTGGAAGTGGCCTGTAGAGGAAATGATGTGATGATGTCCTTGAGTGCCGGTTGTGGGTCACTTGGTGGGAGGAAGAAGGTATGCCCTTGGCTGAGGGACAGCCAGGAGGACCCGCTGAGTGGAGGAGAAGCCAGCAGGTGAGCATGGAGTCTCCTCCAGAGCCATTAATGCAATGGGAAACCTTTTATTACACCTCTTGATACCATCCATATGGTTAAATGCATTTCAAGGCTGCAACACTTGCCTAAGAGAGGTATATTCTGGGATCAAGGCTCTCGTGGTTTCACCCAAAGACAATCTCCCCTGTAAGCTTTTGGTGACCTTGGTTTCATCTGTTCCATCTCCAACCTCCAGAAGACAGGGTCTGCGTCAGCCCCCGCAGCCTCTCTCAGGTTTTCTGCCCTTGGCACTGACCAGGTCCAAGGTGAAGCGTTTCCCTGCCCTTTCCATGAGGCCTCCCCACCTCTTTCAGTCTTTCTCAGGAGAGTTGTTATCTATCCAGATGTTCACAAGGGGGAGGACTCCAAGAGGAGCTTTCTTCATTACCTCCAACAAACTCCCCTTTTTCTCTGGCAGATGCTTCCCACTCCTCCCACCGTGCAGCTGGGACAGGGAGCAGATGATGTCAAAATTTACAGAGCTGGTAGATACAGCCTTCAGTGTGGCCATGGAAAGGGAAAGAAACAGCAGTTGCTGCCCCTGGACAAGCATGCTGAAGTGCCAGAGAAGTCCCACTAGTTCACATATGCCACTTAATAATTAAAAACTCCCATATAATTGTTTAGCAAACGTGAGTTTTTAGTCATTGTTATGAATTTTTTACTGTTGTACCTCCCAGGAGCAAGTCTGATCAGGCTCCCATCATGCTATGCAATCTGCAAGCAGCCAGGGAGGCTGAATTCCTTTCTCTAGGAGTTGACAGTCCAAATAAACAAGGCAGACAAAGGAGAGGAGGGGAAACAGAAGCTCAGAGGAGGTGAAGTGAGTTGTCCAAGGTCACACAGTAGGTCAGTGCCAAAGCTGGGAGCAGAACCCATGCTGCCAGCTCCTGCTCTCATGCCCTATCTCCCTGGAGAAGACTGGACCAAAATAATTTATGAGACAAAGAACTTCTATCACATTCCCCCTGGCAACATGAAGTTCTTCAGCTTGTGCAAATACAGCACAGCCAGATAAAGAGGCAACTGGGTACTAGTTACATCTCAGTTTGCTAGATCTTTGTTTCATCACATTAGCAAGGTCAGAAAAATTCTTTACTACCTAAACTTACCCATCATCTGAGTAGAAGTATCAGATTCAAGGAAGAGCATTGCTTCGGGTCACTGATCTGTGGTTCTGGATAGCGGGGTTCAAGGTTGCATGGGATCCTCCAGCTGCTAAGCCAGCATGGCTTGGAGACGTGATCCCCTCCTGCTGCACACTGGCACCGAGACTACGGTGGAGATGCTAACAAGCAGCCTGGGCAGCTGCAAGGAAAGAGAAGGGAGAAAGAGCAGTGAGCTGAGATGAAGTAAGGAACTGGTCATGCTCCATCGTGATTTACCACTGGAAGGAGATGAAGAAGCTGATGAGGCCCTAGTGAGACGTGTTCTGTGAGTGCAGCCAGGCAGTGGACCACCTCAGCGTGGTTTCAGAGCGTGGTGGATGTGGTGCGGTGGCTGCTGATCATGGGGAGATGATAATCTTGGGAGTCACCCTGTCTCCCCTTAGAGGTAGGAAAAGACAGCAAGGGAGTAAAGCAGCATCCTTAGGGACTCACCTGCTCTTTGCCTGGGGTAGAGCTGCTGAATCTGGTGCTCTCCTGATCCCACTGGAGGCATTACCGCTTTCAGGTTCCATAATTCCTCTTTCATCTGTTTCTCAGGCAACGTGAGTGTCCTGATGTACACATTGTCCATGCAGGTGCACATACCTCATGGTCAAAGTGGTACTGGCCAACTCTCCCTTTACTCCTGTAGATGACAGAGTATTTATTAACAGAATACTTACATGTGAGGGGCTGTCAGGCTCAGACTCAAGCCCTCGAGCACTTGTCTCCCCTGTGCTATGAGGCAATAGCCTTCCTGAAACTCAGCTGCCCTCCCTTCTCAGCAGTGTCATCCTTTCAGGAGCTCGCTTCTGAGAAGAGCTGTGGCATCACGTGAACACATGTTTGGGAAGATGCAAAAGTGAATAATTTCATTTTTGCAGTTGATTAAATGATCTTTCATTAACAGATGTTAAACAGGAGAACTTCCACCTCCACTTCCCTCTTCCCCCCCAGTTAATTTTTTCTTACAGCACAAGGATGGCCTGATCTCAATGGCAGGGCTGGGCAGGTGGAAGCCACTCAAGCCACCCTGCCTGGCTGAAAAATCACCGGCTGATGTTGTTAATTATCTGCAAAAGGTGCATTATCTCCTGCATAAAGTTTTGTTGCTCAGCTACTTGACCGCTTTAAGGACACATGTGCCACCCATGCCATCGGTGGCCCTGATTCCCTCAGATCTACCTCAGCCCATCTGAGGCTCAGATGCTTCTCAGGACAAGGAAAGGACCACAGCAGCATCTGCAGGAGCATAGGGTAGTAGATCAGGGTTGGAATAGGAAAGACAGCCCAAAAGACCCCATTTATGCCACATGAGATGTCGTTGCATGGAAGAGCACTTGTACCAGTCCATCTTCCCAGTATACTGCCCTGTGAGCCAGTCTACCTGGCAGGATCTGCTTATTCCATCCCACATCAGGCTTTGAAATGGCAACGTCAGTGTGGACATGCAAAGAAAAACGCCGGACCCCAATCTTCTGTCAGTGTACCTTTGATGTCAGAGCTGCAGAACTCAGCAGAGAGATTTTTGAGCTATGAATGAGAGTACTCGAATCTGCTGGCCTGGATCTCCACATGAACCTTGCCCAAATGATTTTTTTGGGCTGGAAATCGTAAGAGTTAACCAGAATCAGAAAGACTGGTTTCAGCAGGGTCAGAAACTACCACAGGCAGCATTCCTCAAGGTATTTCAGCACCTCTACCTCCCGCCAAAGCCCAAAGAGCGCAGAGGAATGTGAAAGTTGAAAAAAAAAGGTTGACTGAACTTTTCAAACTCGACAGAGGGGTTGAGCAGAGTTTGGTTCAAGTCTCAGGTGAAGGCTGGGTACGGGTCTGCGTCTACCCGAGGAGGTTCACGCCTACCTGGTTCAAACATAACGTCACGGCCATTTGGCAGGAGGGACAGTAAGGAAGTGGACTCAGCTTAATCCTCACTGAACATCTGACAGGAAAAATATGTGGCTTAGCAAATCTGTCACTCTCAGCAGTTTCAGTTCAGCAAAGGGCCGAGGCGTCGGCAGCCAACCATGGGCACGAGTTACCTGCTCGCAGCCCCATGGCAAAGCAAAGCCCCCGTGACTCCAGCAGTGCCATGCATGGGCGCCCAAGGGGCACAGAGCCCCATGAGGGCATGAAGCTGGCACAGCTTCATCCCACCCATGCAAGAAGAAGGGCAAGTGCCCAAGGCCAAAGGGCTGCTGTGAGATTCAAGGCGCACTAGAAGTACTTCATTGCAAGTGACCCACATGCCACACCAACAAATCCTCAACTCAATCCTCCAGGTTGTCACCAGTTTTTTGTGTAACTCTGGGCAAGTTAGACAGACGTCATTTTTGAAGAAGTCCTCAGGGAGACCTTGGAAATAAATAAGCAGGAAACCGACATTCTGCAATATTGTGGAGATGAGCGAAGGATGCCACTTAAGTCCGAAGGATGAGAGTTATGCCACAAACACACATTGACCCAGTTCAAGACAAGGCTACGGGCCCTGCTCATTCATCCACTTCTGAATTCAAATAAATATCCCCTGACAGAAAAGCAAATGCCCCTTACAGGTAACCGGAGGTTCTGTTTAAATGGGTGTCTTGAGGAATATAAGCAGATCTTTGGTGTTCTCCCTCCATTCTTCACTCTCCCTCCCACTTCAAAGAGTTTGAATTGGCCACAAACAGCAAGTGATGACAGAGAGGGAGTTTAACCATTAATAAGGGTGGACAATGGTTAGGGAGGCAGCTAAGTACTCTGGTTATACCTAATCAGCTGGTTTCTTGTTGCTGTGTCATTGTGTTTGGGGGTTTTCTTTGGCAAGCTGGCCCTGGCTAAAGTCTTTTCAGGAGTTAATGAGCCAGAGGAGAGTCATCTCCCCTATGGGTACATTTTGAGCCTACGGTTCTTGCAGGTTTTCCTGGCTACCACTCGCAGGAGGGTGGCTGCAATTGGGGTTGTAGATGCTGGCTCTCTGCCGATGAGCTGCATGGCTTGGAGCAACCTCAGCAGGGCCTCAAGGAAGAGCATGCCTTAGATCCAGGTCAAACCCACTTTTGTTGCGGTGAGGGCAATGTCTGAGCCCATGCAACATCAGCTTCAGCTGTCGTCAGAAATACACGTTTCAGGGCTGCTGTAAGACACATCCAGCCGCTGTGGCTGAACTCAGCTGAAGGCTGTCAGATGAAGGCTGTCAGGGACACAAGCACCTTGCAGCATCCCCTCCCAACCTCTGTATTCACCTGGACCCTACTGGGAAAATTGCTCAGAGTACTCATGGCACGGGGGTGGCTGATGCTCTGGTTGCATGGGAAGGAGGACAGCCAGCAAAGCTGCTCTCGGCAAAATCATCCCTGGGACTCGCTCTGTTTCTCAGAGAAATCTGCTCAGAAGCATCCCAGGATCCACAGAGTGACACTCGTTGGCATTAAACCTGGGCTTGTTCTGCAGCCACCTGTTTGGGATCCTCAGCCTGCGAGGGAAAAAAAAAAAATTAAAAAAGCGCTCTGATGTGATTCTGGATTGTGTTCGAGTTGACAGCTGATACAGAACAAGAGGAGAGACATTGTCAGATTCACTGATCTAAAAAAAAAAAAAAAAGAGAGAGAGAGAGAGAGAGAAAGAGGAAAAAAAAAAAAGCAAGCCACAATATCTAATGCTTACCAAATAGCAGGGCTGGAAAGTGTCACAGTTTAGGGTCAGGGTGGCCCCTTAGACTGAAACCAGGACAGGGAGCGGGGGAGAAGCTGGGCACCTCCTCTGGGATTGGTACTGGGAATTAGCATTTTGGGGAGGGGGCAAAATTTGCAGTCAGAGAAGTGACTTTAACCAGTTCGGGTCTACTGCCTCTCTGCCTCCTGAATAACATGCCAGCAGCTTTGAACATCGACAAAAACAAGTTTTTCACTAAAGTCAGCACTCGCAAGCTCACGCAAAGCTAAAAGAAGGAACTGCAGGCCAGTTTTTGCTTCTCCCACCAGCAAGGCCACCAGCTGAATCCTGACCTCAGCATGTTTTTGGTAGGTGACAGCTTAAAAGCAGGAAGGACAAGCACAGGAATATGAACACACCAAGAGGCACCTGAATCCTCCTCTTAGGCGTGAACTGAAACCAATAAACCACCATTACACAAGTTCCAGCAAAGTTCAGGGCTCTGATCCGGTCCATGTAGTCTGGAAACTTAAATAAACAACATGACTTCTGAATTGCATGGAAGATTGGAAGCAACCTCACTTCTTGCTCAGATACCATGTGAGACTTGCAGCGCTGCCAGGTAGAGGAAGAAAACTACCTTGGTTTAACCTAAAAACTGTGTGCAACCTGGGAAAGGCAGGAGTCATGCAAAGGGAGTATTATCTGGGACATAAAGCAGTTCTGCTGAGGTCCTCATTATCGATTCAGATCTGTCATGGGGCATGCTTCAGATACTGGCCAAAACTGGTGGCTATGAGAACTGCTCTCCCAATTCTTGAAAACCCCATTCACAGCTTTTGCCCAAGCCATAGATCTGCTCCTTCTCTTGTTGGTGCTGCTGGACATGGTAGTGTCCTAGTGAAGTGATGGAACTTGGGAAGCTGTGCTTAAAATGCTATGGGTGTGATAGGAATAATCCCAAACTGGGCTCAGAAAGACAGGTGAGCAAGCCATGCTACATTGACTGCTGGTCTTACCTTCTCAGAGAAGGCACTAAAGATCCCCGCAAAACCTAGGAAAGGAAGACTCAAGAAGACTTCCTAATACAGAAAAGAGTCTCTAGCTCTTCCCCTCACCACTGCCCCAAAATACCATTATATTTTAAAACCACTTATCAGCACAGAGACAATCTTCATGCCTTGGGTAAAATCAAGCATTTCCCAAGCAGCATCTGCAAACACACCCTGTTTTTGTCACACAGGTTTCAGCCTGCTTAGCAGCTGGATATTAGGATGAGAAAAGCTGTTGCTCTGTCCCAGTATGTGTGTGTATTGCTACAAAGCACAGCACAAGGGCAAAGAGCCCTGACACTTGGTGAATAATCAATAGGCTAAGTGGGAAACTGTTTCCCAATCCTGTGAAAGTTTCCAGAATATCAGAAATGTTTGGTTTTTCTCCCCCCTTCTTTCCTGAATCAGAACAAAGCCAGAATTTGGAAAACTTTATCAAAGCTTGAGTTACAATGAATGTGACCAGAGAGGATCGATGGCAACAAAACATTTCTGTGTTAATCTTTTCCCATTTTTTTACTCTGAGTTCACTGAACCTAAAATATTTTCAATGGAGGATTCTCCAGAACTGAAACCACTGACAACAGACTGTTTCCATTCACTGATCTCGAAACTCTGTTTTTTTCCGCAGATAGTTTTGTTTTGGAGTAAATGGCATTTTCAAGTCAAAAAAAAAAAAAGGAAACTCTTTCAAAGGAAATCTCCTGACCGCATTGAAGAATGAGATCAAACAAGGGCCCTGTAGCCTGCACACTGAATTAGCCTGCAAAGGTTTTCTTCATCCCACTCCTGTGGGCAGGAGTAACTCAGACTGGCTGTGGAGGAGCCGCTCGCTGCACCTCATCATCATCCCTGTGACTCATTCAAGAGCCCCGTGGAGGGGACCTCAGGGAACAGGGACCCATTTCTTGGCCAGAGCAGACAGGTCTTGTGCTGCAGAGGGGGAAGCACATACAAAACACAGGGCATATGCCAGCTCCTTCAGATGCAGCTCCAAGTGCACCTGGGAGGGCTGTGGCCACCGCTCCGGAATGTTCAGGATCTGCCCCTCTAGCATCTGCTGGCTTCCTGGTAAGTCCCTGCAGCTCCATCCCCTATGCCAGCACGCCCAGGGAGACCTTCTTTTGCTCTCTCTCCCTCCACTAGCTACCTTTTGGGCCATGGAGGAGGAGGAGCCAGGGAATGTAGGGAAATACGTCTTTCCCACAAACCATGATGTTTGCTGTGGCTGGTGCCGCTGTTCAGTGCTATCTGATCACATGAGAACGGTGAAAGCCGCTCTGCTCGCTTCCTCCCTCTGACGGGGAAGGAGCTCAGGACGCCCCGGCCTCTTGGCCGAGTCCCACAGGCGTAATTCAATCATGCTGCTGCCCCGTCTGCCTCAGTTACCCCACTTGGACGCGTTATGGCTCCGTGCTTCCCATGCAGCATCCTCAGCATCCCCCACGGCACCCCTGGCCGCAGGCTTCACCACGCGGGATGCTCACGTGAGCTGCCGGAGCCAGTGGGATATGCTCCTGGGATGGACAGGTAAAAGCTCGTTCAGATCCCCTCAACCCAGGAGTTCTCAATCACGGCAGATCTGGGGATGTGGGCCCGTTCGAGTTTTGCCTTGGGCACCATATTGAGAGAAGGGGGCCAGGGGGCAGTTTAGATTTAGGATTGATCTGAGGGGATTGATGGGACCTACTAAGTGGGTGATTCCCTCCTCGTGCAGTTTGCTATTGGAAACATAACGAGAGGTTTAGAAAGAGCACAAAGCTCACAAATGCTGAAAGCCACTGTAAAAACACCTCCTAACGAGCAAATTAAAAGCAGATTCCCAGACCTCATCAGCCAGGGTTCTGCATGCGACCCTAAATGATGGAAAAATCTATTTTAGGAACGTTTAGGGAACTTCTCAGGATGTGATTTATTATTTCTTTTTCTGGTGCACTGAATGCAAGATTTTGTGCACTGCTGCAAGTACAACCTCTGCTCGGTACCCAGACTCCAGACACACAAGGTGCTGAAAGACGGTGGGTATGGGTCTCTTGGGGGAAGTGTAAGAGATGAGGCTACCTTTGGAAGCAGCTGTTTTCAGCCAATATCAGCGTCTTGCCTCATAGGTGGAAATAAATTAAATGCAAAAGGCTTGATTTGTACAGCTGCTCTGTGCTCTTGTCCATTTAAATATGTGGGTGAATGAGGGAGCGATTCATGAGGGATTGGGATAAGAGGTAGGAGATGGTGAAAATAAGGCATGGGACAGCGTACAAAGAACATCATCAATTACGTGATATCATTGCCCATCTTGCTGAAAAAGTCACATAGGCAAAAAATATTATTATTATTATTATCACTTACTCGCAAACTGCTAATTGTTTTTTTTCCATTAGAGTTTCCACATGTCTTCAGATCCATCAGCAAAATCTTCATCAGTTGTTGGCTTTTTCCTTGTGTGGTTGCATCTGCTCCTGGGGCCGCATCCTCAGGCGGGTCTGAGTTGGTGGGCATGCTGTCACCTCATCCTGTCACCACAGAGGACTTTAGTCCCATTTTCATGCTGCACAGATCATAGAATAGAATCAGATAATTGTTTTGTTTGAAAGAGACCCTCAAGATCATCAAGACCAACCATTAACCCATCACTGCCAGGGCACCACTAAACCATGTCCCTCAGCACCATGTCTCCATGGCTTTGAAACCCCTCCAGGGATGGGGACTCCACCCCTGCCCTGGGCAGCCTGGGCCAGCCCTGGACAACTCTTGCAGGGAAGGAATTTTTCCTGATGTCCAACCTAAAGTTCTGGCACAACTTGAGGCCATTTCCTCTTGTCACACAGAATCACACAGAATCAGTATGGCTGGAAAAGACTTTTAAGATAAAGTCCAACTGTTATCTAACTCTACTACACCATAACCTTAAGTACCATATCTAGACAGCTTTTAAGTACATCCAGGGATGGCAATCCAACCACTTCCCTGGGCAGAAATGTCTTATCACTTGTTCCTTGGGATAAGAGACTGACCCCCACCTCACTACAATCTCCTTTCAGGTAGTTGTAGAGAGCAATAAGGTCTCCCCTGAGCCATCTTTTCTCCAGTTAAATGTCCAGGCAAGGGTCCAGGCTGAGTATCAGTCAGCGAGAAGCTGGGCCAAAAGCTGAATCAGAAAAGAGGACCTTTGCTGAAAGAAAGAATCAAAGATACGAGTCCATCTGTCTGTCCCATCTACCTCTTCCAAAGGAACTCGCTCACGAGCACCTGCAGTATTCACTGAAACCTGCTGGGAACCGGTCACCCCAGGCAGCTCCAGCATTTCTGTCCCCAGCCCTGGGCACACCAGCTCTGTTTTCACTGCAACAACTTCTCAGCACTTGCTCAGTGCTCAGAGATGATCACCCTGGGATGGAAGGGCTGCTTGGGATTTACATGTCTCTTACATGTGCAAGCCAAGCTCTCTGGGGCTTCACATGCTGTTTTTTGCTCCAGACCATGTCAGTTTTGGCAATTCCTTGCTAATAACGTGCCTTTGGTCTCCAACCTCAAGCAGTTAGCTCACTTGGGAAAGGGAAGCCTCTGTGTTCCTCAAGTCCCTCTTGTCCCGAAGGGAAAGGATCGCTTTCTCCAGGCAGCACATGAATAATCCCAGGCAAGCAGAGCCTAGGCTTGGTGGCATGACCTCTGAGGCAGTATCTCTCCAAAAGCAAACATGAAGGCGTCCTCCAGCCCCATTATGTGGAGCTAAGATAGCTCGATGGGCCTTTCGTGAGCCCTCGAGGGAGAATCCTTGCTGCGACCTTCGAACCTGGTGGGTTTGTCAGCGGCAGGGCTGCGAGGAGGGAAGCAGAGAGCAGGAGCGGGCAGCGTGTCAGAGCCTTCTGCTGTGCGCTGGTGGCAGAAGACTTGCAAGTGCAGAAGGAAGCGCAGATGCGTGGGGTGCTGTGTGGCTCCCTCCCCCACGACACGGGGCAAGGCTGCTCTCACGTGGGTTGTCACAGATGATGCACCAGTAGCGGTTGCAAAGAGCTCCTAAGGTCCCACCTGCCCACAGCTCCCCAGGATGGCGGCGAGAAGCTGTCGAAGGGCTCAGCAGAAGCGTAGGGGTTCAAACAGCAGTGTGATGAGGCAGGACCATCCTTCCTTCCCAGCTCCTCAGCTTGCAAGCTCCCCACAGCCAGCTGGGACTGGGGACACGTGCTCCAGCAGCTCTGTTTTTCCTCATGTTAATAACTCTGAGAGGAAACACATAGTCCCAACTACATGAGCGGCACTGCAGCTATCAGTGTGGAGTTTTGGGGAAGGGGAGGGAGGCACAGGCACAGCTAAGTCTGAGATTTGTTTGATATTCTCAGTTAGTATAAATCTTGCAAGATATGTGTAATTAAAGACATCTGTAATGGCCAAATTAGCCTTACCACGGGAGTCTTCAAAAACATGGGCAGTTCAGAAGTGATGCCGGCTTTATCTTAAACTTAAACATATATATCTATGGCATGAACAGAAGCATCAGAACACCAAGAATGCAACGCCAAGCCCTCAGAGGATAAACAGAGAATTGAGATGTGTGTTGCATATCCCTCATACCGAGTTTCCAAGTGCAAGACACGAGAGATGGGACATGCAGAAGTTGTCAGCCTTTGGGGCTGGACCTGGGGCCACCCAAAGCCACACTGACGATGCGTGAAGAGCTACAAAAAAGCTAGAGAGGAAAACTGAAATTTATACGACTCATGCCAGGTATCAGGAAGAGCAGTTATACTTTGCTGAAAATCTCTTGGTGCCTCATTTCCCCCACTATGAAATTAGGATGAGTTTGCTCTTATCTCACAGGTAAGCCGCAAAGATAGATTTGTTAAAGCCTGGGTAATATTTGTAAAGGATGCAAACACCAGGGTGGGACCATTGCAGAAACACCCAGAAACTAAAGCCTAAGTTAAGACAATATTTTCTAACTGGAAGACATCGATCTTGTGACAATGTTTAGTTACAGTGACTTTTATCTCTGCCGTGCCAGTCAAGACACTTAATCATCATGTTTGATGGATGCTGGGGCAGCATGGCTGCAATTGCTCATTGTCAGGCTGATACAGAGGTCACAGGCTTTGCTAAGCTTTGGATCAAAATCCAAAGCAGCCCCTGTCACGTCTGTCAGCTGTAAAAGAATAATAAATTTACTAATTCAGCTTTGGTGTTGGGTAGTAGCTGGTGCCACCTTTATCTGCTTCTCCTGAGAAAATAAACCCAGCATCACCATCCCCATCGCAGCACAGTGATGCTGCAACACGATGTTAATCTTCACAATGCGAGACAAAGACTTGGGGAGAGGGGGAGGGAGCGCACAAATTTGTGGGATGACTCAAAGACTATGCAAGACCTCCCTTGCCAGATGAGAGACAGCTTCATGAAAGTGGCCGAGTGCTCCTGAGCTTTGTGAGGGGTGGTGATGCTGGTGAAGGAGCCCCTGGATGCTCGCTTGAGCCTGCCACCTCCGTGGCTTGGTGATGAGGTGCTGTTACTGCAATGATAGAAAAAAAGGGATGGCCATATACCGTGGCTCACCCTTAATCCTTTAAAAATTAGCATGCAGTCTCCAGAGTTAACGCGCCAGGAAAGGTGCAAGAAGCAAGCACAGATAAACCATCTCTGGGAGCTAGATGATCTGTAAGGTCCATTCCAACTCAAACCATTCTATGACTGTATGATCCTAGCCATTAATACCAAACCAACAATTTTTTTCAAGTCCCTTTCCTAACTTTTGTTAACATTTGCTACCATGAGGTTGTTGACACCATCGTTTCCTGCACACACCCCTCCATCATTCCACGTGGAATCTAGCTGTATTCTTGGAGAAGCCAAAGGAGACCCCTGAACCACACCATGCATGCAGCTCAGAGATGGACAGAGAGGGGTGAGGGTGAAGCTGGAGGAGGAGCAGATGGGACAGAGGAGATGGGATTCTGGGGCTGATGAGAAGGTACAAGCGTAGCAGAGACGGAGGGAGCACTGTGGACTTTATTCTCTGGCTGCAGGAACATCAACATCGAAATCTCCACTTGGATCTGGATTTGTTGACACAAAATCCACTGCCTGAATGTTGGGGGAGGTTGGAAGCAGTTTACCTGTTACATTCCCAATGCTATCTCAGGAATATAACTCCACTGGCTGGAGCAGTTGTAGTATATCTGCCTGTCTCTTATCTAATGTGTAACCTCCTGGACTGAAGACATAATGTACTGTCTATCCTTTCTGTGATAAAAATAAAGCATATAAAAACACACACACACACAAGCCCAGGCCAAAAATTCCCTTAGGGGAACATACTGTGACTAGATAAGAAGGTACTAGCTGGCACGTAGTTACCTCTTCGCTGCCTAACTGGGACGCTCAGGGAAAGGGTGGAGTTGGGGCTGGTGGGCGGCCATGGGAGGAGAAGGGGGAGAGACAGACACATGATGGGATGGATGGTAAGGGAGAAAAAGGGAGAAAAAACATGCTGTGGAGGGTGGCTCAAGGGAAGTAGGAGTCAAAAGCAGACTGGACTTATTCAAGGCTTTTGTAGCTCCACCAGCCAGCTTTAAAATCTGAGCTCTTTGGGACCGTGGGCAGCAATACCCACTAGCCCTGCCCTGAGGGACCAAACAGGGGTCACTGGGGCTCAGAGCATTCCTCTTCTACATGAAATAAAAGCAGCTCCTTGAAAACTCCTGGAGGGCTGGCATGTGCGTCACACACGACACCACATCTTCCTGGTGCTCTACTCGCTGCACCCCACGAAAGGTCAACCTTCCTGGTGGGAGCAGTCTGGTCTCTTGCTGGTTGTTCTATCTCTCCTTTGCCACTGATTCCCTTCAGTGGTCCTGGGCACATTTCCTCATTACCCTATTGCAACATCTTCTGCTGAATGACGGGCGTGACTTGCATCACCTCCTGGGCACGTGGGGAGGCTCTGCTGCCAGGTCCTGAGAGCTGTGTCCAACATGTCAGGGGCTGGGGGGGCTCAGGAAACACTGATGGAAGGAGAGCCTTGAAGGAAAGGTGGCAGAAGAAGAGAAGGGAAAGCAGAGGCTCAGCACCTTGACAAACCACGCCTTGCTGGAGCTCCCAAGCCCACCTTAACATCCAGGGTCACCAAATGCAAACCCACTGCTCAGTTTCTTGATTACTCCAGGTTCTCTTTGTATATCCAAAGCAATATACTGGATGAGGGAGAATTGCAATCGTACTCAATCCTTATCTACACAGCCAGTATCTAAACAGGAGCTTAAAAACAGTCAGAGCCACAGCAGTGCTTCCCATCAGCACCTTCTCCTGGACCCACTATTTGGCAACACGCAAGGCAACAGCAGCCCCTGCTCCGTGCTCTTGTACCACTCTGCATCCAGCAAACCACCTCCAATTCCTCCCTTCCACAACATCTCTTGCCCTCGAGCACCTTCAGAGAGTGCAATTCTTCGAAGTTCAGCAGCTTAATTAAATTTTTGCTTTATCTTGCTCTTGGAGACGAGGTGATAACCTGGGTTATTCTCTGCCTCAGCTTTGATGCTCTCTGCACGGGGAAGCCAGCAGTGCTGGTACCCTGCCAAGGATGCATTTTACAGGCAGATGCACGGCTGGGCTGGCAGGAGGATGCCAAAAGCCTGAGAGATCACCAACCATGGGCATGGCTCCTTGGAAATGTTTTCACAACCCACTGGCTTAGCCAGAGGGGTAAAACACACGTTTCCCAAAAGAGGGCATTTTGTTTTCTTTTTGATGGATGGTCTCAAGGCTTGAGTCAGAGTGAAAAGATAAAATCTGTGGGAAGCTCACATACTTTAGAACTGAAAACTCCTTTTTCCTTTAGTCTGTAGTATTTTTATGAAAAAGTCAATTCAAATTTTAAGAGCTGTGTTAGGATGAAGTAGCAAAACATTTGGTTCTGAAAATGTCAATATTACATATTTGGACATTTTCTGTGTTTGTTTGCTTGCTTTTTTTTTTTTTTGTTTAAACAAACAAAACAAAACACTGAAATTTATACTGGCTTTGCCAAAAATGCCAGTTCTATCAAAATGACATTTTGCAGTGAGAAACTGGTTTATGCTTTTCTCCCCCAGACCGTTTTCCTGCCTGCTTGCACTGAACTCTGCAGAAAAAGCATCCACCTGGGTTACACTGGGAACAAACGCTTTGTGTGTGTGAGGGGCACCTGCACCTGCCACAACACCTCTGGTTGCCGGTGCCTGGGAACGGGCACATCGGGAAAACACGGACCCTGCTCAGGGAGCCTTTGCCTGCAATTTGCTCAGGTTGGGCAAAGGAGCTTGAGTCCAGCTCAGGAAACAAATTCCAGCATCCTCTACCTCACCCAGGTGGACCAGCCTTCCTGGGAGGCAGAAGCAGCCCTTTACACCTGCGATAAAGCCACCTGGCTCGTGGACCCTCGCCTAGGGCCAAATCTGCGCTCGTGCGGGTGCTGCGGCAGGAGGCTGTGAGAAAGGACAGCTCGGGGCCAATCATTAACACAGGTTGCACAGCAAGCACCAGTCTTCAGACCACATGAGTCAGTGAAGCGTACTTCCCATGGGAACTCTTAGTCCCGGCTAACTTGCAGCAGGACCAATTAGAGCAGGCAGTAAATACACCTAACATGCTCAGGAAAATACATCTAAAGCTGTTTATACACATTCCTTTGGACCAGTCAGCAACAAAAATGTCCCTACAGCTGTTCACTCCTTCCCTTCTTCCCTCTGTCTCTCTGCACCGCTTCAAAAATAAAACTTGCTGGCCTCACCTAACCCTTGCTGGGTTTACTCTTACTCACTCCTGAGTCCATCAGGTCTTGTGTGCCAGCAGCTCCCTGACTGGTGAGCTCCCTGCAGACTTCCAACTGCTGCATGACTTCTGGCTCTCCCCAAGGTTTTCATTAAAGTAATAGGAGCCAAGAGGAAAAGGGCTCGTATGGTTCCTTATCGCCGAGGAGCTGATATCTGGCATCAAGTCACCTTCATTGCCTCTGGCCACCTTCGTCATCAGGTTGGGACTTTGCGTGCACGGCACGCTTAATTGGGACTAACGGCACGCTGCCGGCCATTGCCGAGGCAGTCACAGCCGCGGGGGACCACTATCTAATGAGGATGATCTCAGGTGATGGGGCTGTGGCCAGAAGGAACAGAGAACCCGGATCTCATGTCCCAGACGACTGCGCTACCCACGGGGCCGTTCCTCTTCCTCACCGATACCACCCTTGGTTCTGCCGCACAACTGGTCACATCAGCTACGGGGCACTTCTCCTGTTTGCCAGGTGAGGGACTGAGCCTCTTACAAAAGGTTTCCAAGTGAACGGCATGGTCTTGCAGCATTAATAAATCAAAAGCAAATCTAAAAATCTAAAGCAAAATCTTCCCACTAAATTCCACAGCGGACTAAGACTTCGTTTCACTGAAAAAGTGAGGGACCATAATTTGGACTTTTCAGAAGATTTTTCTCTTTAGAAGATTTTTCTCTTTAGAGCAAGGATAAAACCTGATTATAGCTAAATTCTCTGTGGGGAAAAAAAAAAGTAATAAAAAAAATAATCTTCCTTTTGAAATCTGGTCAAGACTGGTCAGACTTATTTACTTCATATTTTCTATTACCTAATGCATCACATTTTAAAAAGGTATTTCAGGATTAAAAAAAAATTTTAAAATAGCACTTTTCATCCTAAAAGTCTTTCAAGACCTTTGGAGTTTAGAGAAAATAGGATTCTCCAAAGGAAAACCTGCCCTTGCCATGTTTCCCCTACCACCTCTTCACTGATCTCGTGCACAGCACAACAGAGGGGTTGGAGTGAAGCACCAACCGCCCCAAGGTTCGCACTGACCAAGACCAACTCTCGTGTGCCAGTCAGAGAGACATGGACACAGGATACTGAAAGAGGATGTAGGAACCTGAAGACGTGCCGGTCAGCTCTACTTCTGACATATTTAGTTGTCATTATCCAGTTTATGGCCCCATGGCTCTCTCCTCAATGGCTGGGGGTGTCTGCAGCACCGTGCCCTCCCTGGCACATCAGCCCGCAGCTCACCAACCACTTCCCTCTACCTGTGCTGCCATGGGAGGAATCCTGAAGTTATCAGACAGCAAAGAGAGAAGAGGGGATCAGGCACAAAGAGACGTGGTGAGATGTGTCATCGTTCCCTGTTCGCTTACTGTTTCAACAGGTAATCTGCATCCCCCAGCTTCCCCTCACAGGAGCAGCTTGGACGGGTCTGGGACAAAGCAAGCCCGGAGCAGCAGAGGCACCAACCTCCTCTCTTCTCCGTATTCCTCTCCTACCAGCTTTGTAATGATCAGTCTCTTGGAGTCCAGCAACTTCAGAGGTACTGGAGGCCAGAAGACAGCTAATGGTCATGCCCTCTAGGGACAACAAGGAGCCCTGTGGCCAACACAGCACATACAGCCAAGAAGAAGCAGCAAAGAGGCATTTTGTTCCTGGAGGCTTGCACCTTCAGACCTGGGCAGGCAAGAGGGAAAGATGCATCTCCCACCGCTGACAGGTACGGGCAAAGCTCTTTGCTTTCCAAAGCTTTCCCCTACCAGTGCAGCTGCTCCCAGAGCGGCTTCATGGTTAAAGGACTGGCTGATATCTGCCAACTGAGCTGGAGACCAGCTCAGAGGAAGCCACTCCGCGCTGAAGCCACGGGTCCACGTTTCTGCAAAGAGCCCTCTGCCAAGCTCAAGGAGGCTGAGCCAGAGCACCTGGCTAAAACGCAGGCACACACACACAAAGGCCATTCTCGGAACCTGGCTAGGACAATATTTGCTCGGAATATTTTAAAGCTTAATTCCAGTGATCACAATGGCTTTGTGAGCACGACTCACTGATGGAGCAGTTCCAGTTTTTATCTGATCAACCTTCTCCACCTTCCCTCACCGTTTGCACAGCAGAGCGGAGCCTAATGAGCTAGATGTGATGTAATGCCTCACTTTCTGGTCCATAAGGTAGGAAGCCCATGGCCCGGATAAAAACAAAGACATGCTTCTGAGTGTGTGTTTGTGACTGGAATGGTGACAGTGGGCAAAGATGTGGTGGGAGGAAAAAGCAGGACCAGATGTGCTTGAATGATCAGGAAAGGACAATGTTGTGGTCAAAAGGCAAGTGTAGACACTTGCTTGGTTTTTTTCACATATTTTTGCACATCTCAAGAGCAAGTAAAGTGAAACCCCCTGTCATGGGTCCAAAGAGGCTAGGAGGGATCCCTCTCCCTTCAGACATTGTCTCTCAAACACAAAGGAGTGAAGACTCTGCTTACGGCTTACATGACCACAGCTAGCCCACAGCGGAAGGAGGTCTAAATCAAGGTCTTTGCTGAGAAGAATTTAAAACACACAATTCCACCTGTCTTCCAAAAAAATATCACCCCTTCTGAAACAATGCTCGAAGGCCATCTAGATAATCAGCTAGAAGACTCCATCAAGAAGAGAGACCGTTTTCGCATGTGTCACGTCAACCAACAATGCAGGACAACTAAGGGGGTGGCAAGAGGTAACCAACGCTGTCCAAAAAAAGCAGATGGCAAGGTACATCCCAGCAAGCCCTAGAGCCATCCTGCAGGAGCAGCTTAGTGATGGGAAAACCATCCAGTCACTAGAGAATGTAAGCACAGAGCAGTCTTGCTGGAGAGCCAAGCTTTCAGTGAAACCCAGGTATTCACAGTCATTAGAGCCTTCCCTTAAAACCTTCCAATTATTTTTCTTTTATTGGAAATCTGAAAAGCCTTAAAATGAAAGACCTTCAGCAGCTGAAAATGTATCTTTCATTTTCCAGTGGAACCTGTAAATTTCCATGGAATAAGTCGATGAAAACAAACATTTTGTCACTCACATCAACATTTTCCAGGGGGAGGGGGAGGAGAAGGGGAAACATTATTTTTGACAAGGTCTACTGATTGGCAGACCTCTTTAATAAATAGATCAGGCCAGAGTGCGGGACTCCAGTCCACATGGCAGAACTGCTGGTCCTTGAAAGGCTGATAGAGATCTTGTTGGCTGAGTTTCCCCCTGTGGTTGACAGAGCATTAGCTAAAGACAGGATACAGGCAACCAGTCCTGCTGAGAAGGACTGGATGCCAAACCAATGGCTGGCAAGATCTCTAAAGGCTTAATGACAGAACGCAAATGCTCGCGTAGACACCTGATCGGCAGAGAATTTGCTAGCTGGGGAACTGCAGGCTGGACACATACTGTAACACTAGTTTGCTCTCAAGGAGTGAAAAAAAAAAAAGGAAAAAAAAAAAAGAAAAAGAAAAAAAAAGGAAGAGAGAATGTCTGCTCTGCAAATATTTCCAAGGTGGCTACAACCTTCCTCCAAAGAGGCAAACCCAACATTAAACATCAGGAGAATAAATTAGCTGCAGGGACTGGCAAAAAGTTGAGAATCTAAATTACAGCAAGGTCAAGAGGAAGCAGGGGGCTGCTCAGAGGGAGCCAGAGTGAGAAATTCAGCACATCTGGTAGGTACAAAGCAATACCCTTCAGGCAAACTCAGCCCCCAGCCCACCCTGACGCGGTGCCCTAGAGCCCTGCAGAGGGAATGACCCACACACAGACGGCTGCGGGGAGGTCCCGTCCGAGGCAAATCCGTCTGCGAGAGGGTGGAGGGGGGAAAAGACGGGGAAAAAAAACCCAAACAACAAAGAGCAGGTGAATAAATGAGAAGCAGCCGCGTGAAGCCCTGGAACAGGCTGCCCAGGGCAGTGGTGAAGTCCCCATCCCTGGCGGGGTTTAGGCTGTGTAGATGTGCTTGGTGACACGGTGTAGTGGTGACGGGGCAGTGTCGGGTTAATGGTTGAACTCAATCTTAAAGCTCTTTTTCACCCCAAATGAGCGGGAGCCGCTGCCTCGGCTGGCTCAGGGGATGCTCTGTTGCTCTGGAGACAGAGCTGGTCATGGCTCATGTCCTCGGTGGGGTTGGTGCGTGGCACTGGCACGGCTGAGCATGCCCCCAGCACGGCCAGTTCCACCACGGACCTTGCGAGAAGGCTGCAGGGAGGCTGCGAGTGGCCCCGCTCGCTGTAAGGGGCAATGTGCTTCAACAGCCCTCTGCTTCCCTGGGACCTACCAACCAACGCGGGGAATCCTAAACTCTCCCTGCAGTGCCCGTTGGCAGCGGGCGGGCCCGAGCACTGGCTTGGCACTGGAGGGAGTCAGAGCAGATCTCTGGAGAAGAAAATAAGAGAGGAGCGTGCAGTCGATTTTCCTGTTGATTGGGAGAGACTTGCCAATCAAGCGTTCGTTGGAAGTATAACGAGTGGGTTGCAGCCAAAAAACATATTTACAAGAAAATGTCCATAAAAAGAGTATAAGCACTGAATGAACATAGAATCATAGAATTGTTCTGATTGGAAGAGATCTTTAAGATCATCGAGTCCAGCTGTTAACCCAGCACTGCCAGGGCACCACTGAACCATGTCCCTCAGCACCACAGCTCCACGGCTCTGAAACCCCTCCAGGGATGGGGACTCCACCACTGCCCCGGGCAGCCTGGGCCAGGCCTGGACAACCCCTGTGGGGAAGAAAACTTTCCTAATGTCCAACCTAAACCTCCCCTGGTGCAACTTGAGGCAGTTTCCACTTGTCCTATCAAGAGGAAATGCAGAGATGAGGCAAGGCACAGAAAGCAAGCAGAAAACCAGGGCAAAAAGCAGGAATAATAAGACTAGGAAAGGCTTTGCTGGAGACAAAAGTAGGTCAGGGACTGATGGTGTTTTGGGGGATGTATGGAGGCACAAATAGCCAGCATTGCAGTGCTGAGCCTACCCGGGCTGTGGGACCAGCAGGAGTTAGGTGGCCAGGCTTCCCTGGAAGCCTCACCACTGTTTGCATGCCAGTGGGGGAAGCTCTGATCTGCCAGGGCTCAGTCAGGCACTCTCACAGGAAGGCTTCCCAGTACCACAGTGCTTTGGTCTGCACTTAATTCAGATGGTCCCAGACCAATCCTCTGATCTCTGCTTGGGTTTAGGCTTGAGTTTGTCACAATATATAAAAAAAAAAAAAAAAGAAAAAAATTCAAACATTGATCCCAAACACCCCCAAGACTGAGGAAGTGTTATCAACACCTACAAGTATTCCATTACTTAACAGATAAATCACAGAACCACAGAATGTTAGGGGTTGGAAGGGACCTTGAAAGATCATCTAGCCCAACCCCCCTGCTAGAGCAGGATCACCTAGATCAGGTCACAATACTAGCTCCATTATACTGGAAAGTATAAGCTCCTTTTAACAGTACCTTTATATATGCCTATATATTCCCATTACCTTTTTGTTCAGCTGTAGCTCACCCTGGCGACCTCTGCTTAGCCCATCCCGTGGTGACCTCCTGAAACAGCGGCTCAGGTGATCGCTTTGCTTCAGGGTTTGAAGGATGAGGGGACCTGCCACCGCATCCCCCCAGAGCCCCTCTACACGGGGACCGGGGAGCAAGGAGTGAGGCTGAGCGCTCAGCGCCACCGGGACAAAGCCAGTCAGGGTCAGAGTCCAGCTCAAAAAGCTTATAAAGAAGCATTTATAAGTTCTCCAGAGTGGATTTAAAGCTGGCGGTGGATGTAGTGACTAAGGCTGTGATCCTCAAAGGTATTTAGGCATTTGATTCCCCAGTCAAGCCAAACCTTTGAGGATCTGGGCTCCGGCACAAGGGCTTTCTACCTAGACAAGCATGAATAATAGTTTTGGGGAAAAGTGCTGGCCACACAGCCCTCAGGCCGACCCCCCCAGTGGATGTGGTCCTAATTAATGGCTTAGATGCTCTGGCCAGGTGGGTCCCAAAGTCCCCAAAGCCTCTCTGAACCACGCGGGTTTCCCGCACGTCCTGACATTCGCTCGTCTCTGCCTTTGCCAGCCCGGCCATGCCCCTGACCTCCCGATCCTGTGGCAAAGCTGGAGCCTTTCTGGGAAGATGGAAAGTTACAGGGAGATGGGGAGACTAAGAAAAGACCAGCTCAGTCAAGGGACTAGACCAAGGAATTGCATTAAGGCAGGATGGAAGGTGCACCTCAGGACTGCAAAGCACATGGGCAAAGGAAACAATTTAATTAGAGGTGGCTATCGCCTCATCTCATCAAATACACTGTTTGGCTAAAGCTGGTTCATCCCTGGGGAACATTTTGGCTTCAACCAGTTTTATCAGGAAGCTTTTCTTGGGGAAAAGGGGAGAGACTAACTGATGCTGTTTAGCTGGTGTTTAGGACATTGGTCAAGCTTCAAATCCCTGTTCTGCCTGATTCAGAATGATCTCAAAAACCTCTGTGAGCAGGAAGAAAAGAAAAAAAAAAGAAGCTGGGAGGTGATGGTTTAGAAACGATGTTTTGGAATGTTTAAAATATGTCAAAAACCTTTCCTTTTTTTCCTTTTTTTTTTGAAAATGGGAAATTCATCAAACCTGACGCTTCCCATGAAGAGTTCTGGCTCCAACAAACCAGTATATTTGGACACCCCCCTGAGTCCCCCCCTCCCCCTCACCATTTCAGCCAAATATTCTTGGCTGGTTCTAATTATACAGCCATATATTTTTATACACACATACAGCCAGCACGTACACGTGAAGGCTCGGTAATCACAGATCGGATGGAGAGGAAGGCATTGATAAGACCTTAGCTGCTCCACAGCACACATAAAAAAAGCCCGAGGACCCTTTTCCCCCCAGTCTCCTCACCTCAGCCCCCAGGAAAACCGAGCACCAGGCGCTGGGGGCTCTGCAGATGGCAGCCACATGCACCAGCTGGCCGAGCCCCTGGCTCCACATTTCTGCACTTCTCTAGTGCCCTCCTCAGGTTTTCTAGAAGTTCACCTTTCTTTAAACGTGAGGCTGCATCTGGCCCTGCTGTCCTGCTGCCAGGTACCCAGCATCCTTGTGGGAAGACATGAAGTAGACCTCTCTGCACCTAGCAGGAGGCCAGGGAACTTAAGGAGCCCAGGGAAGGCAACGTCCTCAACCACGATACTCATCATCAAGAGCTTCAAGCGTTTGAGGTGTCCACGCAACCATGGGAAAGGGTCCCTGCCTGGAGTCCCGGGGCTGGCAGTGAGAGCTGAGGGCACTCAGTACACAGCAGGATGCATCCAGAATCTCTCAGGATCAACCCATAGTTCAGGGCTGCCCGACAGGGCTGGTGGGAGGCATTACTTGAGCTCAAAGCTGCTGACAAGGTTCCACTGGGGCTCCTACACCACGTGCACCAAGAGTGACCCTCTTGAGGAAGGGGAGTAGGGGAAAGAGTTTTCTCTGCAAATGTTGAAACAGTTAAAGTCAGGAGCAAACAGGCCACCCAGCTCTCCCTTTAACCCTCCTGCACCAGCAGAGACCCGAGGGCAGCCAAATCTACCAGTTCTAGGAAATTATTTTTTCAAAAAAACCAGACATATACACACTGAGGGGGAGGTGGGGTGGTGGGAAGAGCAATCTATTTTCACAAGAATCTGTCCTTGATTAGAGCAGAAACACGGCAGTGGGGAAAGAACCGATTATTCAGAGGCGAGTTCAGAAGAACAAATTAAAAAAAAAAAAGAAAAAGCAATAAAAAAAAATTAAAAAAAAAAAGGGAGGAAAAAAAAAAGGCATATTTGTTCAGGGTGTGATAGAGACACTTCCAAAGCGCATGGAGACAATTGGAAATTACATCCATTGAAGCGGAGGCATTTGCTGCACGGGGTGAGGAACCAAAGGGGCAGCGTGGGGAGGTGGAGGGCGGGGTGGCCAGCCCCGGGTGGGCAGTGACGGGCAGGCTCCAGCCACGACCTCTGGTAAAGCCCTGCCAGGGGGCTGGGGCACACTGGGTGCGGCATGAGCTGATTTCCACAGGCGGAGGCTGCGAATGAAGATGTCCTCCAGGAGGCCAGGGGAGGAGATGGGGTAATGAAACCAGCCTGTTTGCCAGGCGGATGCTTCCCCCCACCCAAGGTGGGGTGGGAGATGTGACGAGACAGGGGAAGAAAAAAAAAAAAAAAAGCTGTGGAGCACATACAGCAAAATAAAGGTCTCCATACGCATTAAATCCGAGCTACCCAAACATCAGAGGCTTGAGGGAAGGTCAAAGGCCTGCAAACCCCCAGTTTCTTATTGCAGACCGGACCTGGGCGGCTTCCCCCCAGCCGTTTTGCAGAGTGCTTCTGGTTAAGAAGCAGTTATCATCTGCCTCAGATCGACCTGGCCAGAGTTTGAACCAGTCTGAACACAGATTTATTAACCCTCGCAGTCAGAGATCAATAAATAGCTTCCTCTGGAGCAGGCAAACTGCCTGGAATACAAAAACATGAAACAAGCCCACCACCAATCTGCTCTCTCCCCGACCAATAAAAGGATGCTCTAATTCCCCAGCAGACAGCAATTTCTAATTCCTATAGTGTTTCAAAGCCAACTGTAATATTCACATCTAATTACAGGGCCCTGGATCGCTGCCACGTAGAGTATGGTTGTTAACAACATGATTTCTACGCTTCTCTGGGGGTCATTTGGAAACCATCCGGACTTGCACCCGCCCCATCTCCTCTGCTGAGTGTGCGCTGGTCACTCAGTCTTACCACATTCTAAAGGGCAAGGTACACCCGGGAGATTTACAGGCAGGAGAAGCAAGAGCAGATGATATTCTTCAGGGGCAAAGCCACACCGTGTTTCATCTCTCCAGATACCCGCTCTGCCAGATATAAGGTTAAAAGTGGGGTGGAATACATGATTTAAATCTGCAGTTTGAGATGTTTTGTAAATTTTTTTTTTTTTTCAGTTGAAATGTCAGTGGAAGAAAAGGTGAAGGTTTACTCTAAAAAAAGACAGAACCAAACCCACCATTATTCAGACAAAAGTCAAAACCACAAGGCTGACGTGCTTGCTCTAGAAGGCAAACTGGGGGTAAGTGAAAGGTGGAGAAAAGAAAGATGCTGTAACAAACAAGGTACCACAGGATCTTCATTAGCCCCAGCGAGTAGCTCCGCTCGACTTTGAGAAAGTCACAATTACTAGATTTTCATCCATTTCCACACTGCATTTCACTATTTCTTCACCGTACCATTGAACAAGAAGGTGAAGAAGCTCAAGAAGACCCTGAGCTGCAAACCTCTAGAGCCTGGAGTCTCCACCGGAGACTCGCTCATCCTCTCCCGTGTGTTTGGTGCCGGCCGCGGGTGACTGCTCGGTGTGGACCTTCCCCAGTGAGTCAGCCCTACCTTCTTATTTCCCAGCCCTTTCCTACATGTCATTTATTCTTACACATTGACTCCCGTCTTGCACGATTCTGTTTACAAATCCTCCCCGCTGACTCTGAGCTCCTTCACTCCCTCTCCAAAATATGATACGCTCTATTTTAGAGAAGTTTAAGAGCTCATGCAGGTGGAAACAGTCAGAAATAGCTCCTTGTTATTCACTCCTCGGAGGCTACACAGGGGTGTGACAACACAAGAAAACCCTCCCTGATAAATGAGATCACAGCTTTTGACCATCAGTGTTTTAAAGCCATAGAGCCTGGCAGGGAAGACTTTTTTTCCCCTTTCTCGTAACAGTTTCTGAAATTTCAGTTGATGTTCCTCTGCACATCAGAAACAAAGCCGGACAGAACTCTCAACAATGTTCACAGACCACCAGACAAAAACTCCCCAAACAAATCAAAGCAGAGCAAAAACTGGTACAGATAAAAATAAATTTTCAAATGTTTGATTCGGACCTTTTCCTCTTGGTTTAATCTCTTTTCTCTAGTGAAAATTAAGTTAAATAATAAAAAAAAAAAAGTTATTTCAATATTTAAAAAAAACCCTACAAACCCCTAATCATTAAAAAAAAAAAAAAAATAAAAGAGAGGAAAATGGCTTTAGAATACTTGCAACCTTTTTGTAAACTGGAAAATCTGCTAAAGCCATCCCATTCCCACAAACAATTTGTTTAAATGTATTTGCCTTTTATGGCAGGGGAAAAAAAAAAAAGTAAATTACATTTTCCAACCAGCTCTAGCAGTGATTTTGTGCTTTTGTAACACTATTCAAGGTGTGAGATGCACCAAAATAAAGTTCTGACCTTGCCCAGACCCTGAAACTGGTTGGATCTGAGGGTGTGGGTCACCCCAAAGAACCTGGTGGATGCAGGAGTGTTGATGAGGGGAAGAGAGAGGGTCTGAACTGAACCTGAGCAAAAACGCTTGTGCCAGCAAGGGAGGTTTACTCCACTTTCCTGAAGCTGGAAGGTCCTGCTGCAGAACATGCCCATCAGCAAGAGGACACGGCACAGACCATGAGCCAAAAGTGGCCAGTTGACCTTAAGCAAGCATCAAATTCAGCAAGGGCTTGGAGAACTGCAGGGCTGCCAGGAGATGCAGCTCTTGCCCTGATGCTGGCCGTGGTGTGCTGTTCCAGCCAATAAACAGTGCTGCTTTCTAGCGATTTCCACCAGCTTTCCACTGTTCATTCATCCACATTCTGTTCTCAACAGGACATCTGATGCTTCATAAATTCTATAAATTGATCCATTTGGGGCATAAGGGTTGAGGAAAAGAAAATGATCAGCAGATAGCGTGAGAGTCAGCTGCAGCGTTGATGGAAGGGGGAGGTTGCCAAATAGCTGCTGAGGGATGGGACAGTGGTGTGGCAGTCATTTCTCCTTCAGCAGAGCTGGCAAACGGAGACAGAACATATCCAGGCTCACACTTGAGGGCTTCCAGGATTCATTGGCCCTGACATCTTCTGCTAGAAATAGAGGGAGACATTCTGGAAACCACATCCCTGTCTAACGGCCATTGCTGTACCACCTCAGCTCTACCCTGTGCCTCTCCTCTGCCAGAGACCTATACCCACCACTTGGCCACTGCTGAGGACGGATCCACATCCCTTCGTAACCACAATCAAAAGTGGCTGGGATCAAAGCTACAATTAGCACAAGACATTTTGAGGCCTGTTTTACATGGAAGATCAGGTCCCGTGATTGTAGCGGCTCCTTTGGCCATCAAAAATAATCAGGATTTCAGGGTCCAACACATTTCACTTGCACAACTCTTATTTGCACTAGTGGGACTAGTAGCCCTACAACGCATGCATATCACATACCAAGTAAAGACCTTCCAGGTTGGTGGTGGAGAGCTCAGTCAACTGCTGACCTCCCTGGAGGCAATATCTCATGGAAGAGAAAGTGTTTAAGAGACATTTGGCAAAACCGCCAAACTTGCTGGGGTCATTCTGTGTGTTGTCTGCTCAGTGAAATGAAAAACAGAAAAGCTCCCAAACCTCATGAAAACATAAATGCCATATTACAAAAGACCAAATGTCCAAGCAGAAATGGGTGTTCATGTCCCTCAGAGATGACAGGATATGTGAGGGAACCTCCCTCTACTCTGCCAAAAAAACCCAACCAACCAAACAGAAAAAAAATCCAACTCACCCAGGGAGATATGCCTGGTGGCAGTGAAGAAAACATTATAAATGACTTGGGGCCTGGCTCCAGCTAACCACGGGGCAAGACCTTTCAGATAGCCTGTGCCTCAGTTCCCAACGTGAGATAGAGGTGTTGCATCACCACAGGATGGAGACAATAAAACCATGTCACGACTGAAACGTCCTGAGGTGCGAGGGATGAGGACCAGATGGACAACTCTGGATGGGCAGGCTGTACGGGTGTCCTCTTTCAGTCACTTTCCCTTCAGCGTCTGGATTTTAATCCCAGTGACGTGGAAGCATTGCAAAGACATTGTTCATCACACAAATAACTCGCAATTGCCACCCATTGTACGTTATTTCCTCTCCCTCACTCGCTATTTCTTCTAAAGAAAGATAAAACCTGCTGCTCTCATCCAGGCAAGAGAAGGACACAAGACTTTTGGCATTCAGTAAAAATAAGTGACTCACATTTGCACTCAAGTTGTCATTAATCTGGGGCTGAGACTTGTCTGGTGGAGTAAGTCTCAACTATGCGTAAATGTAGGAAGTTCTTCAAAGTGCATGAGGATGTAAAGGGAAAAGACATACAAGAAAAAGGGAAAAGACATCTAATAAGTGTCTTCCCCCCAAAAAAAAATTTCACCTATCTCTAATACCTAATATGATAAAGTAACACAGGAGCCTGAGCTCTCCCCACCCAAATCGTTGCTTGGTGGGTAGCAAGAGTTAAGTGTGCTGCAGGTGGAGAAAGAGGATTTTTCATCCTCCCAGCCCTGAGTTAGCAAAACCAGGGAATAGGGCTTGTACTGGCAGATTACACTTAACCATCTTACACTTCAGTGTAATAGACAGGGTATATGGACCACGATGGGAGCACCAACCACAAGGGTCTCCTGTTCCCCAGCAGTCATCTACTGAGAACATCTCTGCAGGTGCTGCTGAGTCTACAGATCCCTGCTAGCCCTTTCTGTCCATAGAAAAGCATCATGACTGAATGAATACATAGATTTGCTCTAGGTGGGGCAAGTAAGTGTAAACACCTTGCTGATAGATGGGGAGGGATCATAAGGTCTGAAGAGACAAAACAGTCTCTAAACTGCAACCAATTTGCATCACTGCTAGACCCTTTTTCCCAAAAGTAAAAGGGGCACTAGAATAAATTCACCCAGGCACTACAGCAATCTCAGCTCTGCTATAGATGAAACCCAGCATCACTGTCTGGTTTTAGGTGGACTATTCTACGTGCTCCTAAGCCAGAAAGCATGCTTCAGCATCCCAAAATGCATCCTCCCCACTGAGCATGCCAAGGTTAGCAAGCCAACTTTGTGGTGCCTGTGCAGGGGAGGACCAAAGCCAAGACCCCCTGACCACAACTGGAAGATAGTTCCTCTGTCTGAAGCGTACTGCATTTAAGGTCTGACCTGGTGCCTTTGTGGAAAATGCTGTGGACAATCAGTGCATTTGGCTCGATACAGGCGACTTAAAGAAGGCTGAAGGTTGGTACCAGTAAGGTCAGGCAGTCTATCAAGGTCTTCCTGGATTTAAAGGCTATGGACTTAAAGAAAGCAGGTAGCATGAAATGTTAAGAGAATGAAGTGCTGTCTGTTCCATCTCTCTTGATGAGATATGCTCAGACAAAGACAATATTAGCCTGCACTGGCTGCTTTCATGTGCCTCGTTTCTTGAATTTTCCCTGAGATGCAGTCTGTCTGAGCATGCAGAGCAGCAATTCTGGCAGAGGGTGGAGTTAAGGTCATTTTGACAGCGTAGCACGACCCTTTATATTTCCTACTTTTCAGAAGTTTGAATTCACATTACTTTTTCATCTCCCGCTGAGGATTAATCCTCTACGCGTTCTGGAACAATACGAGACACCGTTAGGCAACGTTAACTTTGTGCTGAAGTTTCTGGCATAAGAGGCTGTATGCTCTAATCTATTTGCAAATCAAAAGCCAACGCTTTGCACACTTCAGTGAAAAGCCAGAGGCAGCCTGCCCCACTAGAAAGGTCACCAGATTAGGACTCCAGGGAACTCTTCGAAGTTTTGCCACTGATTTACTGCTCAATCTTGGCCAAGTCGTCTCTCTCCTTTGTGCCTCTGGTTTCCCCTCCCATTCTTTGTGTTTTCTATTCAGGCTGCAAGTTCTTTAGGGCAGGAGCAGCCCTGTCGTTAAGTGCTGGTCCTGTGTCTGGTACAGCAGCCACCCCCCACCTTCCTAGCTGGAGTACGCCTACTAGATGCTACTGCGACACAAAGAATTTGGAGCCTTCACAGTTTAAAAAGAGGTTGGCTTTCACACCCAGGATCTTCAGTCTCTCACTTGCTTCCTTAGCAAAAGCTGTTCGGAAGAGCTACCAGCCGAGTCAGCTCCCAGTCAAAGGGTTAAAATAACCCACTCCGTTAGATAAAGAGGAGAAAGGTGTAAGAGGAACTTGGATCATATGGCAAACTAGGTACTAGTTAATCAATAGTACTCAAAGGTGAAGGCCATACGGAGGAGCCAGGAATCATTGCACAAGTTAAGCAAAGTTTAGCGAGCCTGATAAAGCAAAGCTTTAACTATTTTCTGTGAAAAGTTCCACCTTTCCTCTAACCTAGCTCTGGAACAGGGACCACATACACTGATCTTCTCTGCCACTGACTCATGCACTAAAGGGTGCAGTGGAAGCTTTGAGACTGACCCATGGACAATACCTCTTTATTGCCCTGACAGTTCATATACTACATGTTACGTACAATTCTCCTATTCACTGGACTCTTGATCCAAACTCTTCTGGTAAAAGGGCTTGTGGGCAGTTTACTTTCTGTCCAATGACTTCACTGCAAAGGATTTTTCTTCTCTGTTGAGCTTGCCATGTGCAAGCTCTCCTTCCTCTTGTTTCCCTCCTCTTGTTTCCCAGTTTCTGGAAATAATTTGTGGTTTGGAAATGGAAATGTCCTTGTAGGCTTCAAAGAGCTTAAAGCCTGCCATACCAGATCAGTTCATTGGATCCATTTAATCTGCTCTCCTCTTTCCAGCCATGACCGATACCTGGTACTTCAGAAGACAACACAACTTCATAGTGGCAACAGGACACTTCAGCTTTAGACAGAGTCCCTTCTCTGAATGAGTGAGGAGCTGCTAAAGCATCCTTCCCACTTCCACCCTGAACTGCCCCACATTTTTTTGGGGGGGAGGGGTGTGGGGGTGCGGTGTCCCTCAAGGAATCAAGTAAAGGGCAGAGACACCCCCCCCCATGGATAAAGAGACTTAAGGGGGACAAAGTTCATTGACACATATCAAAAGAAGGCTTCCCAAAACACAGCGCAACACACGCAGCTCAACCCCTTCCAGAACTGGCTTGGCTCGGTTCCTCTGTTTAAAGTTGGCAAGCAAATCTTTATTGTAAGAGACAGAACAGAAGCCGGAGGGGAGGTCCTGAAATCTGGGGATAATTCACAAAATCCTGACCTGTGGTGTAGAAGGAAGCTAGTGTTAGGGGTCTATCGTTTGTACTTCTTTTCTTATTGCTGCTAGCTTCAAACAGATACAAACAACCTATTGATGATTGCATCTCATTCTCAGCAAACATCTTTCCCAGATGTTTTTAAATTAATGGGAAGCAGGTATAAGCTCAGGCAGACATTTTTTGGCTTGCTCGTTCATGTCAAGGTGTTGTTGTGCTTCACAGATATCCTATAGACTGCAGCGGGATTATTTTTACAATACAGGACAATTTAGTGTTACAAAGACACCAGATTTGGTCTCTTCAAAGTCTGACATTTTCCCCAAAGAGCACCACTATCCTTCTCTAGGCCTGGTGACTCCATACACTCATACCTCATCTTTTCCCATGGCCAATAAGTAGTGGCAAAGCCATGTAGCTGGCCTTTGCTTCTCCACCTCTGAAGACTTGTCAGAGAACCATCAGTCAGACCACCTGCATTCACCTCAATCCGAGCCAGGTCCGCGTTCCTGCCTGCAATGGGTGCATGTCACCAAGGACACCACTCTTGGGATGAGGGAAACTTCAACCAGAGGACATCTGCCAGAGGAAATGGTGGAATGTGTGGTGTTACATTGCCACCTTGTGGAGAGCTCCCACTGGAGAGGAATGAAGAAAGATGGCTGACTAACAAGTTGCGAGCCACTGCGTGCTGCAAGAACGTCTCCCCGGTGTTCTGCACCCATGTCCAGCTACACGCTGGTGCCCTTGCCCTGACTTGAATGGGCCACTACACTGTGATGTTATTTCTCCTCCAGGTGGTGAAGCACAGGAGCTCCATGCAAGGCCTGAAGGTCCTACGCATGGGCAACATCAACCCATCGCTTTAGTGTCTGGATTGCAGAACTGATAATAAAGGTTTGTATAGATGCAGTTGATGTGAAACAAGAGTCTGGTCCCAGGTCAGCCATCAGGGGGAGGAGTCTGTGCTATCACAGCTGCCACCAGCTCTTGCAGTGCTGCTGTCCACAAAAGAAGAGCAAAGCCAAGCTCTGCGAGTCCAGGCCTCCACAGGCTCCAAGAGAGACCGAAGGAAAATGTATTTCCTTTCGTTAAGTGCAGAAGAAGCCTCTGGTGGCAATGCTTTTTATATTAGCGGTGTCCCCAGAGAGGTTCAAATATACAAACCCACAACACGCTCCTCCCGTTTGTGTGATGGAGTACTGCGTTGACAGACTGGAAGAGCATTACTGACAAGTGCTACCATGTGGACTCTAGCAGGGATGCCATGTATTGATTTCCATCTGGTGATGATGTGCACTTTTGCGATTGCATTGACACTATTCTCCCTGTCTTTCTCTCTCAAGAATCTGCAGACTGAGTTTCTGGAGTAAAAAGGATGAGCGTTATGATTTATTCAGGACTAGAGGAGGTCTGTGACATCATGGACCCTTACAATTACAGTGAAGGGGAAGAAAATAAAAAAAAAAAGGGGGTGGAGCAAAAAGAAATCACAGGTCCCTGCCCCAAGGCCTTTAGCAAGAGAAATTAAACATGAGAGAGCAAGGCAGGCAAACCCTGGGAAGATGTGTTCCAACAGCAACAACATATGGAAGGCGTGACACACAGATAACTCCATATTGCCTGTGCATCACTCAGGAGGAGGTAAAATACATCCAGCACTGATTAGAGGGAGCAAGCTGTCCTCTCAGGTTGTCCATTGCCAACTCATCCTCCACTGAGTATCTGGAAGTAAATAAGCAAATCCCTCAGATTTGGGGAACATGGCAGATCACACAAGTATCTAAAGTGTGGGCTGAAGTTTTCAAGAGCTTGAGAGAGGAAGAGTCTTTGCTTTCAAGGACATCTGATACCTCCTTAAAGAAGTGGTCACATTCTTTGAAATGCAAGATATGGACAATTATGGAGATGCCGGCCAACATCAACAGGACATGAATGCCAACATCCCCTGGTGGGAATAAAGGCAATAACTTTGAGCTCCAGAGATTTGTGAGAGGACTTTTGCTGAACCCCATTTGCCAGTAAATTCAATGTCTCTTAAAAACAGACCTACGGAGATGTGGAATTGCGCTGGTACTCAGGAGAAGCACTGACTGCCACCTTTCTTCAGACAAAGGTATTTCTTGATAAAGGCAATAGCACTGGCAGAGTATATTTGTTTTTCTCCAAAGCATATATTTTGATATCTCATGAGATCTTAGTTAAGAAACAAATACTTTGCACCGTGTGGAAAGAGTAAGGCTTGTGTTAAACCTACAAACGTGTGTTTTGATGACAGCTTTCAACATGTAATTACTAATGGGGAGGCACTATAATAAATGGGAGCATTATTAACCAGTTTTCTAAAGTATCTTGCTGTTAGTCCGAGAAAGATCAGCATTTTCAGCAATACTCTAGATAATACAGAATCTGCGATAGTGGGATTTACAGATAGTGTATAAATTACTGAGATAGCAAAGAAGAAAGAGGACAGACTAGATTAGGGGGTTGTACAAGAATTACCTGCTTAAATTATCACAATTCAATATGTGCATTTTACTAGAGGCAAGTGAAAAGTATCACAGATGGCAATAAAGGCTGAGATTGGGCCCCACCCAACTCCCACCCCTATCAGAGCCATCTAAAACCCCTTTCTTGCAAAACTTTGCATGAAGAACATTCAAAATTCACCACCTCGGCATGATATCTCAGTGCAACATTTGAGGACTAATAAAATACTCAGGTGTACAAAAGAGAGATTATCAAGTAGAAAAAGGGAAGTGGTTTATGTCCCCGGGCTGGCCACTATTAAAGTCATTAGAAGAACGGTATCTCCAGCCTTGGCCTCCCCAATTCAGGAAGGATATGAATGTCTTAAGAGTTCAAACTAAAGCCACAAAAATGATCTTGCAAGCGAAAACAAGTCTCACAATGCAATGAGCATAAGCCTTTAATCTATTGTGATGTCAAAACATCATTGATATTTTTATAGGGCATATATATGTAGGTACTTCCGCATGGAAAAGATGCCTTCCAGACCTTTCAAGTCTTTCAGCCAGAGACATAAAAAGGTTGAGAGAGAATTCAGGCTGATGTTAGACAAACACAACTGCAAAGCAGGATACGATCTCCCTGCCGTGTGGGCAGTTTCATATTAGAGATGTAATGAAATCACAAACCATTTGGAATTTGTCCGATGCAAATGGACACCGTAGCACTTGGACACGCATGACTACATGGGAGTACCTAGGTTAAAGAGCACATGCCTGGACAGTTATTGCAGAGAAGATGATGCGTGGTGACTCATCAGCTTAAGGTAACCTGTTCTTGGATGAACAGACTTCATAAAACATTCCCTCCAAAGCAGCTCCTGTAAAAAAATTCTGCATCCTAACTAAACCCAAGGAGAAAAATACAGAGGCTCATCACAGTCTGTTCTTACCTAGAGATCAAAGAGAAAGAATCCTACATTAGAAATAATGGGACCTCAGGAAAAGGAAGGACACCATGTTGCACATCTTCGCATCACAGCAGTAAAAGTCACGGAGGGCTGCAGGTGGACAGCTCCAGCACTCCAGGCTTAGTCTTCTGCATGCTCTCCTGAGAAACCCTCCTGGGATGACAAACTGTTTTGTGGTCTTCGATATCCTCACAAATACTAAAATAATGTCTGCCTGAAGAAGCAGCTCTGATGGAGGGGGACTTTCCTTTGTTTGAGCCAATGGTCTGGCAAAACCTAAAGGCATTGATTTCAAAGGCAGTTGGTGTGTCCTTACACTTACCCCAGCAACACACTCCAGATTTACATGCTTCCCTCTGTTCCTAGGCTGCTTTTTAAGCCTCCCAAGCCCTACAAGCCCTTCCTATTCTCTTCCTCCATGTCTGAGCCTTCAGCTTTTTTCAGACAATCTCTACAAAACAATTCCACATTCACTACACATAAATCTGTGAGATTCTGCAAGTCGATCATACGGGGACAACATGAAATAAATGGAATTGAATACCAAGATGACACAGAGGAGATTGTACTTGAGTGTATTATTCATTTCCATATTTAATTCATTATGTTTCTCCTCTTTTTTTTTTTTCTTCTCTTTTTTTTTTTCCCCCTTCTTTTTTTTTTTTCCTCTCCCCCCGTTCAATTTATATGGAGCCGCAACACATTTTCCAGCCTGCTGTGCTGGAACGCCGCAGTGTCAAGGGACTTTGCAGTTAAATGCAAGACCTTGTTGTCATACTGTGCACTGGGCCTTTGTCCTCAGGAAACCGACAGCTCCAAGTTAGATAACAACTGGTAAATCATCATCTTTGCTAAGTGTTTGCAAAGGCAGGTAGGGGGGCAGGAAGGAGGTTTGCTTAGAGCAGGAAAAGAAACCAACATCTATCCTAAGGGATAAAGAACTTTCTGACCACCCATCTTTGAAGTCTCCTCCTAAACCTTTGTTTTGCCTGATACCAATGTTTCTTGACCTGCTTTTTTGAGTTGGAAGAAGATAACTGTCTGGGGGCTCTCCGCAGGGTGTGAAGGGCAGAGAAGACATGGATCAGAAAGAGGAAAAGATGTCTTTTAAGGGGGAAGGTGAGGGAGAAACCCAGAAGCCACTTTCATTTTGTACTTAGCAATGATCATTCATTATTCTCTAAGGGTTAACCTTGCCTGGGAAGCCCAAGGGAGGAAGCGTACCCTGGATGGTGGCAGGGACCGGATAAGATGACTTAATACAACATGTTTTCTTTTCTAGCCCTAATTCCCATGATTTTGTAATAAGCCAACCTTGAATCAGCTAGTGAAATCTCCTTTCCCTCTTCTTTAAATTCACCCTTGCACCTCTGGAGCGACCCAAAATTTTATATCATCCCCCAACAAGCAGAAAGAACTGCCGATTTCACATCCCCCTGCCTACAAGTCAGTGCTGTGCTCCTCACACCTCTGCTTCAGCCCTGAGCAGTTTCAACCTCAACCCAGCTGATGTTCCACTGGAGCACTGGTAATGCTTGTTTCTGAGTTTCGTTCATCTGCGTATGAAGTAATACAGTCCCATGGTGGCATGTTGATGCATGTAGAGGAGAAAAACAAAATACTTAATCCTAGCCAGATGAAAGGAAGAGACAAAAAAAACCCCCAACACAACAACCCAAAACAAAACAAAAAAATAACCACCCTGAGTTCCTCCACACTCTTGCTTGGTACATTTTTCTTCTGAAACCAGCTGTTTGACATATGGCTTTAAAAGCAAAGTACAGCCCACTCTTAGATAGGCTGTTCTTTTTTGGGGCTGGAAAAGTGCAGTGACAACTGAACGGGAGTCACTGTTCTCCAGGCTCACAGCTTCACCACGCAGCAAAAAACCCACTGCAGTGACATAGGTTGTACTCAGGATACAGCAGCCTGGATCTGGAAGCAAAGAAGGAAGGAGAGGAGAAGCAAGGAGCCTTTCCAATTGCAGTTCCTGCTCTTGATACAGGCATCTTTTCAGATGGTAGGAGCTCAGTGAGAACAAAGATTTCTGTCACCTAAAAAAATGATGCTGCCTCTGAGATCAGTGGGTTTCTTTTTTTTCAATATCTCTTCTGTCTTCCCCCCCCCCTCTCCTCTCCCCAGTGGAGAAGAGAGACTTGCCAGACTTTTTTCAAGCCAGCAAATTCTAGCCAGATCAGTTGCAGTATTTGATTTTAATAATTCCAGGTTGTTCTGTTTTGGTCTTTGGAATTAATCTCACCAGGGTCCCAGACACTGTCAGTCTCTGCTCTTTGCCCCTTCCATTACTTCATACACTTGGTCAGTCACCTCACCCTCTTCACAACCTCCTCACATTCCTACATGTCCTCCTGCATTTCTTGCAGAAACTCCAAACCACTATCTCTCTTCACATCTTCCCTTGGCCACCTCCTCCTCAGTAGATCCCCACAGTTTTGGCTGAAGGAACAATTAACCCTAACCATTCATTTGCAAAGGCAAACCTAATGAAGTTCAACAAGGATAAGTGCAGAGTCCTACACCTGGGGAGGAGCAACACCATGTACCCTACAGGTTAGGGGGAGACCCACTGGAAAGCAGACCCATGGAGAGGACCCTTGGCATCCTGGTGGACAATAAGTTATCCATGGAATAGCAATGTGCCCTTGTGTCCAGGAAGGCCAATGGTCTCCTGGGGTGCATATAAAGAAGTGTGTGGCCAGCAGGTCAAGGCAGGTTCTCCTCCCCCTCTACTCTGCACTAGTGAGACCACATCTGGAGTATTGTGTTCAGTTCTGGTCCCCCCAGTTCAAGAGGGACAGGGAAATACTAGAGAAAGTCCAATGGAGAGCTGTGAAGGTGATGAGGGACCAGAACATCTCTCTTACGAGGAAAGGCTGAGAGCCCTGGGACTGTTTCGCCTGGAAAAGAGAAGACTGAGAAGGGATCTTATGAATGTTCACAAATATCTGAGGGGTGGGTGTCAAGCAGAAGGGGCCAGTCTCTTTTCAGTGCTGCTCTGTGATAGAACAAGAGATAATGGTCACAAGCTGAAACACAGGAAGTTCCACCTCAACATGAGGAAAAACTTCTTCACTGTGAGAGTGACAGAGC
>WTSP01024654.1:0-26988 GCA_025331215.1 Actenoides lindsayi | reverse complement strand
CCCCTCTACTCTGCACTAGTGAGACCACATCTGGAGTATTGTGTTCAGTTCTGGTCTCCCCAGTTCAAGAGGGACAGAGAAATACTGGAGAGAGTCCAACAGAGAGCTACAAAAATGATGAAGGGACTGGAACATCTCTCTGGAGAGGAAAAGATGAGGCCCCTGGGGCTGCTTAGCTTGGAGAAGACTGAGAGGGGATCTTGTTATTGTTTACAAATATCTGAAGAATGGGTGTCAAGTAGAAGGAGCGAGTCTCTTTTCAGTTGTGACCGGTGATAGGACAAGAAGTAATGGTAGGAAGATGTAACACAGGAAGCTCCACCTCAACATGAGGAAAAACTTCTTCACTGTGAGAGTGACAGAGCCTGGAATAGGCTGCCCAGAGAGGTTGTGGAGTCTCCTTCTCTAGAGACTTTAAAGACCTGCCCGGATCTGTTGCTGTGTGGCCTGCCCTGGATTTTCCTGTGCTGGCAGGGGGAATGAACTCCATGATCTCCAGAGGTCCCTTCCAACCCCTACCATGCTATGTTACCACCACCAACAGCCACCTGCTCTTTCGTGCTCTGGGAGGCTGCCCTGCTCCCCATCCCAGTGCCTGGGGGTTCACCTGATTAGATCACCAGCTACTCAAGGTCAGAAGATCAGATTCCTATGTATGCTCAACACACCATGAAGGTGCAAGATGCTGGCCCCAGGGGTGAGGATTTGGTAGATTCATAGTTCTACTGACCACAGTAAGGGGAACCATTGCTTCGGTATCAGTAAGACAACAAGACTGAGGAAAGAGAAGGATCATGCAATTTAGCTCTTGTGATAAGGAGAGAAGGTGACCATATTACTGGTTTGGGATTCTTTCTTTGTTCAACCTGCCATTCAGTCCTGAGCAAGCACCTTGCTGAATCCTATGCATCCTCTTCCCCTTTCTAGTCTTTCCAGGGCAAGGGCTGTCCATTATTTTGTGCTTGCGTATCATCAGTGCTCCCCAAAAGGCAGTTCTGGGCCAGGAAATGTCAGTGCTAGCACTCATCACCGAGATGGGAGGGACAGAGAGCAGGAGGAGTAAAGACAGCACAGATACCATGTGACTGTGTGATGAAGAACAGACAAGGATGCAGAAGAATGGAAAAGGGATGGTGGAAAAACGTCTCAGCACAACCTCAACAGGTTTGTTTGCCCAGTTGTTGCACAGGGACAGAGAAGAGTCACTGCATGGCCAGCTAGCAGCCATCACTGTCCTCCAAGGAAAGACGGCCCTTGGCAGGATGGAAGAATACAGATCTGACACCTCTCAGGCTTCCTCTGCTTGCAGGGCTTTTTAAATTGCAAGATGTGGCTGCTGGAATTCAGACACCTCTGAAACGAGCCACCCCACACCCACACTTTTTCATTATATTTCTGCACTATTTCCAAAACCCTCTCATAACAATGTGGAAAGACACTACAAATCACTTTGAGGATATTATATGACAGTGAAAGAGTTTTGACACAAGGCCTGTTTCCAAATGGCATTTATCACACTTTTAAACTCCTTCTCTGCACAAATAAACAATGTATTTTCTTGCTTTGTGTGCTCTTACCGAGCAAACACGGAGAAAACCTGATCAAGGAATCTTGTTTATCCTTTAATTGACCCACGTACAGTTCCCTGGCTGAAAGTCTACGGCAAAGCAATACAAAGGTTACCCGGGATCAGCTGTGCTTAAAAGCTTTGTGAGAAGAGTGTATTTTGCAGGAAGTACTTGAAAGACGAGATTGAGGTTGTTTAGCATGCAAGGGATTTGCTCCAAAGCCCTCTGAAGCTGGTGGAATGACTTTGGTTGATTCCAGTGGTCTTTGGATCGGGACCAAGGAGGGAAGAACTAGCGCCAGGCACAGAGGGCAACATAAAAGAAGGTATGAAAAATAAAATTCTAATTCAAAATTATATACAGTGGAAGGAGAAGTCCTGGCCAGACTGCAAATTGTTAAAAGATCCTGTTATGGATCTGTTGCTCAATTGGTCCACAGTTAGTGAAAGGTCCCAGATCCAACCCTCCTCCATCACCATGATTCAGACGCAGATACTCCAAGCCATAGCCTGTGTTCCACAACCAGGAGGTATGAAACCATGCCTCATAAGAGGAAAAATCATCTCCTGTGCCTATGAGGTGGTGTCTTGGCTGAGATAGCCAGTGTGTGCCAGCTGTTGTGTTTTTCTATCCGTCCTACTACTCTGACATACTTACTTACTACAGACCACTGCTGTCAGATGCCAACAGCTGTAGCTCATCGGCCTACGGTTGTTTCTGATGAAGTGCTTTTCAGATCAGAAAATGCCAATCCGTCAATCTCAGGACTTTTGATGGGGGAGGGAGTTCAACCAGCTCCCTCCAGTTTTAAATTCCACTTTTGTTTTTCAATTTAAACCACTGGTAATAAAAGAGTAAAACACCAAGTCTCCATCAATATTGAAATCAAATGTTTTAGCTGATGTTAGAGGAAAGAGATTCAGAACTTGGGTTTTCATTTTGCAAAAATTTTTTTAAATTCTGGCTGTTGGCCAAAGTTTTAAACCCAGGTTTGGTTAAGAAAAAAAAAAAAAAAGAAAAAAAAAAGAAAAGAAAAGAAAAAAAAATCCTGAAAATGTTCACAGGATAGGAAAGCCGTTTCCTGCCAACTCTATATTGGCTTACAGTTCTGACGCATGCAAGCTGGATTTGAATTAGCAGATTAGGCCCAGATCCAAAAAGGGACCTAGGCACTTAAAGTGGGACTGAGGTATGTGAGTCCCAGACAAAGGTCCTCAGTCCCTGGAAACCACTGAGTTTTCAAAATTAATAATTCTGCTTCAAAACATGCCCCAGAGCACCTCAGCTTTGACTGCCAGCTCCATGCCCACCTCCCCGCTTCACCTCCAGCCAGACCTTCCCAGGTTCCCCTGGAGCGTGCCCACCAATGCCAGGGCCCTTCAAACAGGCAGCAGCGAACTCCACTTGCTTTCAAAGCACAAACAGCGGAAGAGGTGGTACCACCTTATCGTACAATAGCTCGGCGCTTGCAGCACACACCCAGGCAGAGCTGGTTTCCCTCTCCTGCTTGCCTGGGAGGACTCAGCCCCGCGCCGTGGAGGGTGCCCCAGCCAGAGCCCTCCCTCTCCTTCCCTCTCCACTTCAGTCACATGAAGAAGAAAAAAAGAAAAAAAAAAAGAGATGTTCTTGGCCCTGGTTTCCTCTGACAAATTTTGTTTAAATACCTGATCTCACTATTTTCAACACATGAGTATATAAAGCACTGTCAGAGGGAAAACAGCCCCCAAAGCTGTATGATTTCTCTTCAGGAGAGGGTTTTGGGTTCAAGACATGCCCTTGGCATTGCCTTTTGCCTGTCTCGGCCATCTCCACCACCAGCACTGGCCTTTCTGTTTCCCATCTTTCCCCACGTTGTGGAAGAGGCTCAAACCCCCAACTCGGTGGGTCAGGATGAGGCTTTTTGGGTCTCATCCCTTGCAGCCCATGCCAAACAGAAGGTGGGTTCAGCTCTCCATCGCAACCCCGGGAGGAGGACACAGGAGGCTGGCAGGCCCGGGAGGCATCCAGCCCCATGGTGCTGTTACTCCTGCCCGCGCGTATACGGCGCAGGGAATCAGGCTTCCTTGTTTACATCTCCTCTTTTCTTTTTATCTTCCCCACCCCCTCTTTTCCACCCCCCTCCCCTTCTCCATAAAGAATGTTTTCAAAAGCAAGTGCCTGCATTTGAGCTGCTGCAAACTCCAGTTTCCTTGGAGAAATGCTCGTGCTCTTTAAGTTAAAGAATTTCTGAAACATATAGGAAAGGAATTTCATAAACTGCTCATTGAAAAACATTCCATACATTCCCCTCTCATCCAGAGACACCCGTGTGTGGTCTCCGACAAGGTCAGGTTTGGGGCTATGTAACGGGGACAGAGATTCCAGCGCTTGGAAAACAACAGATACCACAGACCATGGGACGGGGGGGAAAGGACCTCGTGACTCCCGTTGCTGGAGGCTGGGAGACCACCGGAAAGGCAACAGACAGTAAACACTGTGCGTTATCCCAGGGAGGAAAATCCCAGCGAGAACATCCTGCATATCTATTGAGAGAGTGACATCAGGCTCTGCACTGCTAAGGAATGGAGAATGGCATGAAAAAATAAAAAATAGAAGGGAAAAAAAAAATAGAAGGGGAAATAAAAAAAAAAAAAAAGCAGGGATTCCCACTCATTATTTCATCTAAGAAAGGTGAAGACATCAAAGGAGGTCCTTTAAATGCAGATTGGATGCCTATTGCAAATAGTGGGCAGCCAGATAGGGAGATGATTTCGGCCAGGTACTGGGGTGGGAAGAGCACCCTGGTTTTGGATTGCTGCCTTCTGTTTTGAAATCCGGGCAGTGCATTTGCCAGCCCTGCCATCCCTTGGGGCACTCTGAAGCTCTAGGAACGAGCGCTCTGCACATCTTCAGTTTACACTGTTTGCAGAAACCATAACGTTATTTCCAAACCAAGTACGCTGAAACATGCCAAAGGCACCATTCCTAATCCACTACGATGGACATGACTCACGGCAGGTCTTAAAACAAAATTACCCAAAGTGAGGAAGAAAAAAAAAAGAAAAAGCATCAGGGAAATAGTGCCTTGGAGAAAGTCCTTCTCTAGTACCTGATGAAATGTCACAAGATGTGTTTTATTATGCAATTTTCCACTAAAGTCAACATGCTAGAATTGATTTCTGAGTTTAGATCAGCTGGAGACATGTCAAGTCACTGAAGATGTTCTGAGAAAGTCACATATCTAAACAAATCCACACTGGAAAACTGCTTTTCGTGGAAATTGAAAAGCAACTCCGCGCTGGGATCATCATTCATGTCATCCTGCCTATCTCACAGCACTGTGCGCGTTAGCCTGGATTAAACACGACCAGCAGCGCTGCAAAGCGTAAGCGTTTCAGTCTGGTGGGGTCTCGCTATCTCCTTAGAGCTCATTAATGACCACACCAACTGCAGGGCTCCTTCAGTGTGGCCTTTTCACCTGTTCCTCGTGTAACTCATGTCATTAAGCAAATCTTTCACCCTCAAGCAGTCATCGGTACATTAGAGGGACTTGAACCTAGGCTACGCATTCTTGCTTGGACTTCGCTCCATTCACCAGTGGGGGTTAAAAATAATAATTAAAAAAAAAAAAGCTTTGGCTGGAGAAGTCAGATCTTTAGTCACCTTTACAGAAGCACCACATGGCAATAAACTGTCCACAAACAATAGCCCATCGAGATTGCTGTAGACCACAAGGAATGAAAAATGACTGACAAATACCCACTGACAATACTACAGTTGCTGAGCCCTTTAAATCTGGGGTCCTGAGTCAGGAGGAAAGAAGTGTGAGGAACAATTACAAATACCCAGCTTCATCTCAGGCATCATCTTGAGTGGATGGAAGGGCTGGCACGGACAGAGCTCTGCTAGCAGAGCACGACAGATTGCCTTTGCTGCTGCTGTGGAAAGTTGTCTCTGCTCTCCTGTTTGTTCTCTCCTAGCTCTTTATAAATTCAATCCAGCTATTAACAATATCCATTAGCTTCTCCAGAAGATTATCTCAGCTTTAGCGACTGGAATGCAGGGATTAGGAAAGAAAAAAAAAAAAAAAAAACCAAACAAAAAAAACAACCACCCCATTCAGTTTTGTTTTTAATAAAAGTATATGTTGATTTAAACTGATGGCTTTTAACATCTGTTGTGCAAGTCTTTGTGGTAATAACCCTCAGAGATTGTTGGAGAGAGAGATCATTTAGTAGGTAATAAACATCAGTGATTTCATTAATGAAATATTCTAGCATAGACATGACAAACGGGAAGAAGCAAGGCTTCCACCTGCTTAATAACTCCATTGCTGAGGCTAAAACTCCAGCTGCTGTCAGCAGGGCAGGAGATGTCCTGGTACTCTCACCCCAACTGTGGGCACGGCTGCATCAAGGAACGTGCAGTGGAAGAAGAGCTGCGTCAGAAAGCTTCTGACTATCGTCACGTGAGGCACTGATTTCGAAACACCTTACCAATAAGGGGTTGTCCTTTGTTCCTGACATTGCTGTAACCCAGCTGACAACACTTTCTTGGAGCATTGTATGCCTGTTTGCTGGAAAAGGGGGACACAGATTTAGCAGGGAGTATGGGAAGCTGTTTTTCCAGTTGATGGGTCACTCAAGTAGGTCCAAAGGACCGCAGTTTCTGGCAGAAGAGCTGAAAACCTTCTCTAGCAATCTTTCTGTCTTCCTCCAAGGGGGGAGGTTTTGAGTGCAATTTCCAGCCAAAACCAAATTTCTTCTGCAAGTCTTGTTATTGATCATCTGTATGAATGTGGAGGGGGAACCCTTGAGAGACCGCTTTTTCAAACAGAAAAGTTGAAACCTCCAAAGACAAAATGATAATGGAGTGGTGGAAAGAAGCTATTTTCTAGATGGGGCTGTCTTGCAGCCCTTTAGAGAGCCAGAGACTGAATGATGGGGAAAATGTCCCAGCTCACATGTGCATCCAAGTTCCCCAGCCACCAAGAGCATGTTCTGGTGCCTGTTCACACCAGGTCTCCTTTCCCTGCACACCAAAGATCAGGGCATGAGGGAGAAGTGCTGTGCATTTGGATCCAAACCCATCAGTTTAGGCACAGCCAAAGAGGAGCAGTCTGTTTTCTCCCTTTTCTCCCCTTTATCTGCTGGTCAGCAGGAACAAAAGGGCTGGCTAGCATGCTCTTGTCCTACCCAAGATACTTGTCCTATCTCAAGCTGTCCAAGGGAGTGTTCAATCCCTTTTTTCTACCCTGTGCTCTACTCAACAAGGAGGAAGAGGGCTCTGGGTGCTTTCTTCCAGACTCGGCACTGCCACAGAGGTCAGCCCTACACATGCAGTGCTGGGGCAGGCTCTAAGCACTGGGGAGAAGTTCAATGCTCCCCTGGAAAAAGCACATGAAGGGAGCATGGTTTGGGCGAGAGCATGGTGAATCGAAAGTGACCGAGAGATTGCCCTCCCCTGTGGCTTTGTGATGAGTTCAGGAAACCCTTTCTGAGCTGGGCTGAAGGATCTCTTTGAGGCTTCCTGGCTTCCTACAGCCTCTCCCTCCTCAGCAGCCAGCTGAGAGGAGCCTGCTCATGTGATGCTGGCTCCCCACCAAGACATTAACAGCTTTCTGTTATTTGGGGGCACAGGTTTCCCTGCTTCTCGGTGAGCAGAACCTAATCCAGGCTCCCTTAAAAAGCTACGGCTGTGCAGAGGAAAGAGCTGCTCAGGTCTGCAGGGAGAAGAATCACCTGCCTGCATCCGTGGTCTCTCTGGCTGTGGTATCCAGCCAGGACAACAGGAGACACTGATCTTTGCTAGGAAAGAAAAAAAAAAAAAAAGCATTACCTAAGATTAATGAAAACAAGTTGGTGTGGGTGAGACCAAGTAAATGCCTTGGGAAGAGAGGATGGTTTACACATTTTTGGATGAGCTAACAGGCCAGCCCAAAGACTGCATTGTCTTCATCAGGAAAACAAACAAAAAATAATTAAAAAAAAATTTCCTATGATTTCCCTGGAACTGTAGCTCTTGTTTGTTTTCACCTGTTACTTAGGACAAGTTCAGCCTGTGCCATCCCATTTTCTCCCAGAGAAGACAACACCAGCTCTTGCTATCACAGCTACAGCTTGGGAAGGGATGAGAAAGAAAAAGGAGACTGATCACTCATTTTCTTCATTTAATAAGATCTGACAAAGTGCTGGTTGTCCCAGACATTAAGGAAACTGTTACCCAACAAGTTTCATGCACCAGGTCTGTGACCTTTTTTGTCACACAGCGTTCAGAAGGAACAGGCTGTCCCTGGACTCAGGGATGGGTGTATGAAGGCTATATCTAAACTGCATGGCAAACTTCATGCCATGATGTAGCCTGAGGTCATGCTGACCACAGACATCTGGGACAGAGGACGTGGCTGGAATAGGACCAGTCCATGTGCGCAAGTTTCCTTCCCACGACCACTAGGACGCGTGCAGAAGAGAAGATGGTGTGTGCTCTGACACAAGGTCAGGGAGCAGAGGCACAGTCCCAAATCCTTTAGTTAAGACAGCTCTTATCTGGATACATCACTTACATGCAGCAGCTTCTCAAGGACCACTCACGACCTTACCTCCCTGTCCGTCCTAGCCAAGTTCTGGGCATCCCAGGCGGTCGCACAGAGCAACCATGGCCCTACTGTGATATCTTCCATTTTCCGTGAACAGGCAGCTTTAGCACACACTGACTAGCAGAAGTATTCTTTATCCACCAAAGCCAGATCCATTGGAGGATAGACTCAGTGTTATCCATAAAGCTGTCAAGATTTTTTCACAGGTTTTATCAGGTTTTATGAGCTGGATGAATCACTCCTGAAGGGTTTTGGGAATGAGACGAGGAGGGGAAATCCCCATTTTTCTGCCTGACTACAGGGAGCTTTCACATTGGAAAAACCTGCCACTGCTTTCAACAACTACAACAATCAGTGTTGGTTAAAAGATGTGATATTTGTTTGTTGGTTTGGAAGATCGTTTTGATTCTCTGTGAGACTAAACAATTATTCAGGCACCTAGACCGTAAACAAAAATATCAGTAAATATACAAAAACATAACTTTGTTTGCAACTACTTCTGCCTGACGGCAGCTTTCTCCAGGGATGCTTTTGTCACCAAAGTCCCCAGCTGCTCCTGCAAGGCTCTGCACTCGGCGGTACAGGAAGCGATGGTACAAAACTCAGAGATCTGCCATTGAGAGGGATCACTGGAATGCAACGTTTCATCCCCCAAACACCCGAGTTGCCACCAACCTGCTGATTTTCTTTCTTGATACCTATAACTTAGCAATCGTTGCTTCGTTCCTGTTCCCACAGGAGCAACCCTGGCCAAGGGACAGCTGCAGACACTCCAAGAAAAGGATGTTGCAGAGACAATACCTGTTGCCTCCACTGCCCAATGTGTTGGCCTTGATGATCTGCAGCAAGGAATTCACATCTCAGATTTGCTGTTTAATCCATCACAAACTGCAGAGAGGGGAAGGGGACCAGAACAATGAGGAGAAATGGTGGAAAAGCGGTGAGCCACAAAGGGAGATGCACAAAAAAAAGCCCCTTTGCTCTTCTGCAGGGACTGGCTAAAGCCCTTTGATCCCATCAGGGTTCTAATGAGAAGGATGCATCTGATATCCCCAAGCACTGGTGCTGGTGGACTAAGATACTTGAGCACCCAGGCCACAAAAGAGAGAAGGAACCTCAGCAAACAACAATTGAGGAGGACATACAATTTTGCTGCTTCTTTTATCTCTTCTTAACAGCCTAATTGGAGCGTAATGAATTTAGGGTTGGTGCTCTCTGCCAGACTCGCCGCTTTGATGTGTTTTTGGCCTCTGCGCTACAAAAATGCGATGGAAACCAAAACCAAGATATTACACCTCCATAAAGTGTCTCTGGGTTTACCATAAGATTCCGCCGTTTGTGCCAAGTGGCCAAAGCCACTAACAGGCCCCATGCTCGCCAAGATGTTTGGGTAATGAATAAGAAGCAGAGAGAGATACCACTGTGAATCAGAGCGAGGAATGCGCGCTAACGGCAAGAGAGGTGGATCCCAGGCTGTAATGTGGAACAGAAGAACACTGTGGTCATGCTCCTCTGGGCCGGCGGCCAGCAGGAGCTGCTGGTGGTGTCTGGCAGCCTGCGTTGGTTGAGCATGACTTCAGGAGGTAGGTAGAGTACCAGCCAGGCAGGGATATGCTGAGGCAGCTCTGTGAGCTGGTTGTACTGTCAACAGCCAGATCACTCTTGGGCCTAAGGGTCTTTCTCCACCCATGTCAACCATTTCCATCTTAGCTCTTTGCAGCCAAATCTCCCTCCCAGGTGAGCTAACCATGCCTCTCTTGGCTCTCAAAAGGGAATTCACACAGGCAAATATTAGCCATTACTTTATATGTGAGTCTCAAACAAACAGAATCTGGTTGGATTTTTGTTGGAAGAGACCTTTAGGATCATCAAGTTCAACCATTAACCCAGCACTGCCAGGGCACCACTAACCCATGTCCCTCAGCACCACGTCTCCATGGCTTTGAAACCCCTCCAGGGATGGAGACTCCACTACTGCCCTGGGCAGCCTGGGCCAACCCTTGACAAGCAAACTGAACCACCCTGGTTGGAATGGTACAGGAACAAGAGGCTATCACCACCTGCTGCCTGCCGTGCCCCGCTCCCAGGGTCACCATCCTGATAGTGGGGAAAGGCAAAGTCAGCAGCGTCCATGTGTAAGCGGCAGAGGAGACACTGAAAGGCTTTTGTGGGGGACATGCCACTCTGCATGCTGGAGAAGGTTTCCCACCCCCTCACTTAGACCTCTCAGGTCTGTGATAACCTAAAAAAAACTAGTGATGCTTACCAACCAAAATATCCCAGGGCTTCACATACAATTGGCTGTTGGAGACAAAGAGATCACAGAAAGCTGGCTCTACAAAGGCTCCATTAAATACAGACATTGACCTGTTTCTATTCGAACACTGACTAAACAAGCTTGTGTTAGATGAACCAGTGCATCTACCCCAAAAACCACAGCCTGAAATAAAAAAAAAAATAATCCAACTGCTTCTCTGTTTTTGTGTCTGCAGTGATCTCACTCAGAATAAAAAATGATGTGTCTCCTTAGAAAAAAACCTGGCCATTGATGGTTCACGTACTTGCAGAATACCCAAGGCTAAATCCCCACCCTCTCTAAAGCAGTACAGCTACACCCATTGTAGAGAAGCCACGCTCAGCTGACAGATGCTGGGAGTCTGGCCCTGAGCCTGCCTCTTCCTAAAACAGCCCTTACCCTGTGACTGCATGTTTGAGACACAGGCTGCTGATAAGATACATTTCCAGCGAAGAGCAGCCCTCCTTCAGAGATGATGCACATTTCAGAGCAGTTCACTGGTGCAGCTGCTCTGGACACCAGCCTGTCCTCTGCAAGAAAAGCACTTTCTGGAATAGGTGTGCACACGGAGCTTTGCTGTAAGCCAATTATGTACCTAAACACCAGGAACTGTGCTCCCAGAGCCTGATGCTAAAGAAAGGGACAAGCTTTCTATGCCTTGCACTGCTCACTGTCATAGAGCCATAGAATTGTTCTGCTTGGAAGAGACCTTTAGGAACTCTGAGTCCAACTGCTAGCCCAGCACTGCCAGGGCACCACTAACCCATGTCCCTCAGCACCACATCTCCATGGCTTTGAAACTCCCTCAGGGATGGGGACTCCACCACTGCCCTGGGCAGCCCGTTCAAGGCCTTTCAAGGAGGAAATTTTACCTCATGTCCAATCTAAACCTCCTCTGGTGCAGCTTGAGGCCATTTTGTCTTTTCCTGTCACTTCTTACTTGGGAGTAGAATGTGACCCCAGCTGGCTCCAGCCTCCTGTCAGGGAGCTGTCAAGAGCCAGAAGGTCTCCCCTGAGCCTCTTTTGCTCCAGGCTGAACAACCCCAGGTCCCTCAGCCGCTCCTCATCAGACTTGTGCTCTAGACCCTTCCCCAGCTCCATTGCCCTTCTCTGGACACACTCCAGCCCTTCAGTGTCCTTCTGGGAGTGAGAGGCCCAGAACTGAACCCAGGATTTGAGGTCCAGCCTCCCCAGGGCCCAGTGTGGGGGGATGGTCCTCACCCCTAGTCCTGATGGCCACACTATTTCTGATACAAGCCAGGATGCTGTTGGCCTTTTTGGCCACCTTAGCTCTATTAGATGCAAGCAGAAAGCTACTTTCCACCCTGCTCATAACTCATGTAGGAGACAGGGGAGAAAGCAGGGAGGATCTAACCAAGCCTCTCCATGCTCAGGATGCCTTAGGCAACCACACCAGCACCATGTGGGCAGCATTTAGTAGGTGAGCAGTAAATCAGTGTCCCCAGGAGTAGCAAGGCAGCCCCTGTGACCAGAGATGCATCTGAGTCTCAGTATCTTCAGGGCATAGATGCTCTGGGGCTTCCCCTGCCCTGCCAGCTTGGGCTGTGGCTTCAGATGCAGCTTCCATGATCAGAGAGCATCCTCACCCTCTCAGTGAAATACCGCCAGGTCAAAGCGAAATGGAAATGAGGCACTGTCTGAACATTAACCCTCTGACTCCCCTGAGTCCCTCGGGGGACTCAGTGCCCCATTTGCTGCTCTTGGGGACCATCGCTCGGCCAGTGCCACGGGCACACCAACTCCATACATGTACAAGCAGACATATGCAGCTGAAGGGTTGGAACAGCTCCTTCTGCTGAACATCTGGACTTACACATATAAACTACTCAACACTCTCATCCAGAATTACAGAGTCTTTCATATCTTATCTCTCAAAAACCACTTATCAGCCCACAGCTTTCAGACTGCAGTCTCTCCTGTCTGCCAAAGTGGAACCCAGCCATGTAAAAACATGAATAACAGCAGCCCCTCTCTCCTCTCCCACGCTGATGGCTGCAGCTCCTCTGATGGGGGCTTGAACTTCAGGGGCAGTGGGAATAGCTCCATCTACCCCCTTGCCATGGACTCGCAGGGGACATTTAGATGAGTTTAACCACGGGGAGATATCTCAACAGAACATGGATGTCTCCTCACAACCCAAGCTGAGGAAGGTGACAAGCTGAATGTATGTATTTCTGCTCTGCATTATGATGATAGGACAACAAGGAAATATTTGTACAGCTAACTTTGAGGTGTGTTACTCATGCTGCTGCAGCACTTGGGAGGCTTCAGGCACACCCCAGAGCCTCCATGTCCTAGATGTTCAAACACAGGCAATAAGAGAGACAAGGTTGTGCCCATAAATGAACATCTAATAATGGGAACTGCTCTAGATTTTTTGTTAAATAAAGACTTTTTTTCTAACAAAATACCCCTTTTGGTTTTCATTTATGCGTTGACATTCTGCAACCTGCATCCAGGAAGGGAGACAATACCTTTTTTTGTCCTCTTCTGTTTTTCCTCTCCCTTCTCCTTTTAAAGGAAAGAAAGGCACAGAAGAGGGAGTGCAGGATGGGTTTTACAGCTTGTGAGCTATAAAAACACTTTGGGTTTCAGGTTCATTGGGCATCAAAGCTTCCCCCTCCTCCCTTTTCAAATTTTTCCACACAAATTCTGAAAAGAAATGGAAATTATTTCCTCTGAGAAGTAAGAGATGACACCATTGGACTCAGCACGCTGCTAAAAACACCCGTGTACACAGAAGTGTGAGATACCGGTTCAGACATGGCAGCAGCAAGAACCGAAGCAGATTAAAGGGGCTCTCAGCGAGTTGAGGGGGCTGGTGCCGCATCAGGTGGGAGGTGGATGGAGGTGGAGGAGGAAGGCGGTGATGTTACAGCGGAGGAAGGCTTAACATAAACCAGGATCATCGCTAGCTCCGGACTAGCTTAGCTAACATCACATTTCTCGGCGGTATGGACCGCACATGGGTCGTACATGTTTTCGTTCAGTCCAAAAGAGGTCTGTCGCAAGACCAACTGCCTCTGCTTTTGTTATGAAACCGAAGTTCAGGCACGAGTCTCGGCCGACGGGTCTCGTTCCAGCGGCCGATGAGATGATCCAGGAAACAAACACGATCATCGGGCACCGACTGGGAAACAGCGGGAACAAGGTCCCTACCAGCGGTGGCAGGGAGAGAGGGTACAGGTGCCTTCCCTTCCCCGAGCGTCCCCCAAGCCCACATGCACTTTGGCCCCCATCAGCCAGTCCTTCTCTGGCAAAAACCCACGCTTTCAGATGCTGCTGCCAAACCTCAGAAATGTATATTGCTGTTCTGGCTATGTTCAGGAGGAAGGGGAAGGGAAAGCAGTGTGCAATTTTCAACAGTTTCTCCTCAGAGAGGGGCCCCCTAATTTTCTGAAAGGGGCCATGGAGGAGGAAGGGGGGGGAAAGGGGGATGTGGAGAAAAAGTGAGAGGCTCTGTCCCATTTTAATCCCTTTTCCCAAATTAGTTATACATGGGGAATTCATGATAGAGTTTCCCCTTTGGGCTTTGAGCCTCCAAACGTTTCATAACACACAGAGCCCTTCTGAACCCTTCTGATCGCGTCAGTTCTGAGGCGGCCGTGTTTATGCGCAGGGCCGCGCGCCCGGGCAGATGTCGGCAGAGGCACCCTGTGCTGGTGGCCTTGCAGGTGGAGTTTGCAGGACAACACCGGCGAAGGAAATAAAAACAAACACCCAAAACCCCCCAAAAATCCAGAGAATGATACAACTGTGGTACAAAGACCACTGATGATACTGTAAGAGCTCAGTGACACCAGCCTCAAATTCTGCCAGGGACAGAGCTACCCGGAAACCTGCCGCCGTCTCTTCACCGCATCAAATCCTGGCACAAGGACCGCCGAGTGCTTTTTGTTCAACGGGGAATTATCCAGGGTACACAAAAGCGACCCAAAGCAAGGGCATCCACTCAACCTGATGGGATGCATTGACCAAACAAGTCTGACAGCAAGCAAGCACCACTAAGCCCCAGGCAGCTGCACATGGAGATGATTTCCACAAGCCCACAAGAGACTGGAGATTTTGGGGTTAGGGAGCATCTCCCTGCCTTATGTGTTTTGGTTGCAGTACTTCATAGCCTCAAAATTTAAAAGATACCATAAATTCCTACTGGCCTTAAGTCATTTAGGATCCCACAGCTCAAAGTTATTCTGCTGACCAAGAAGAGTGGAAACATCCCTTCAGATTAACAGGAACAAGATTGGTGAACCAAGATCCTCAAAGGCATTAGATCCTCTTTAAAATTAGTGATGCTTAGACATTTTAGTAAGTGTGTTCAAGGATCCGGACCAAAACATCAACACCCAACCTCTGCATAAATGATCTTAAGTGTCTGGGAAAGTTTACAAAGGTGACTGGGAGACTCTGCCCTTCTGCAAGTCCAAGCAGGCGTATTGGTGTTTCAGTAAATCGTACTCACTGCTGGTTATTAAACTAGAGCTCAGCTGGTTTAATTAAAATTCACGGTAAATAGATTTGCTTTCCCCAGTGCCAGTGCTCTACATAGACACATTCAAAGACATTTACTTCCATTTAGCTCAACTTCGTAACCAACTCTTCTAAATGTTTCCACATGGTGGCTTTATTTTCTACTTTTTTTAAACTAAATCAATTTTTAACCAATTTTCATTACATTGGTGGTTTTTGCATGTCCACAAGGCCTGCGGGCCTCTTGGATTTGACAGCCTGGCGTGAAATTCAGCCCAAAACGCCAAACGCTGAAACCCGATGAAAACGAAGCCGCTGCGACCTCCGGGGGAAGCTGCCGAGCCCTGCCCGCCCCTGCCCGCCGACAGCAGCCTCCCCAGGGCAGCGGGCCTGCCCTGCAGCGGGCACCGAGCGCGGCTGGAACCTGCCTCCGGACAGGGCCGCTGCCGCGGCCCGAGCAGGTGTGGGATTTGGCAGCGGTGAGCTCCAACCCTGGCTGGTGGAAATCGCTTGAAGCGTAGCCCGTGGGAAGATCAAAATCCTGATCGGGAGCCTCTTTAAAAATGTGGCTTCAAAGCTAACTGGAAACCTGGCCCAGGGCTTCTTCCAAACCTGGCCTAAGGCTTCTTCCAAGCCTGGCCCAAGGCTTTCCTGCAATTCAGCCTGGGTTTGCAAACTTGGCTGGTGTAAGGTTTATTGCACCTAGTTTGGGGCTTTGCTGTGAATGTTTTGTGGAGCTTCAGCTCGTGGAGCTTCAGCTCTTGAAATTAAATGGGTTCTATTGTTCAGAGACTGGACCACTGTCCCCAGCATCCACAAACGCCGCTCCGATCTATTTATCTTTGTGTAGAAAGTAACAGAGGGTCGGACAATTTATTTTTAAGGGAGAGGTCATTGCTGTGTATTATCAATAAATCAAATCATTGAAATCAGATGTACGAATGGATGAGATGAGGTCTACTTACTGCTGCACACTGGAGGGCTTTGATTTATCAAAGCAACCTTGTACACTGCTGAGGAGCCAGGTTTGCTATTGGTCCCGTTTCCCTACCGTAGTGCCTATAATAAGCAAAGCTCAGAAGTCTCCTAGAAGCACCCAGCACTTGGGATGCTTCAAAGCAGAGGCAGCAACTTTAGAATAGACGTTTCTCTTGAAAGACATGAGCAGAGGTGAAGATTTTGTGCTCCCTGGGAGGCTTGAGGCAATGAAGAAAACCAACAATGCTGTTGGTTTCCCCATAATACTGCTTTTTGTACCTCTAGAACTAGAAAAGAATGGGTTCATTTACTGTCAAACTGCTATTCTTTTCCCCCAAAAAACCCTCAAAAATGGTGACCATTCAGAGTAGAGCCAAGATGACTCTCGGCAAAGGTTCAGGGTGGCTCTTATTACTGAGGGGAATGTGCTCATGTTGTTAAGATAGTGGCCTGGGAGTTGGGCCACTGTTCTTGGCTACCCTGCCACCCCACCACGTAACCTTGGAAAGTCACGTCTCCCCTCCATGGCTCCACGTTCCTTGCCATCCTGCGCCTCTTGGCTACTTAGGTTGCCAGCTTTATGGTCCAAGGTCTGTCTCTCACTATTCTAGCTACCACCATAATTATGAGAACTTGATACACGCTGCTTTCCAGCGCCCCTTCCCACAGAGCTTCATTAGAGCAGCTCTGTCTTCATGGGCAGCAGGGCAGAGATTTTCAGAGATGTTCAGGCATTTTCTCCAAGGAGGTTTCTTGCCACTATCTCAACACGTCCCTGTACTCATGCCCACACCCAGGGACATAGTCATCCCTGTCACCTCTCACTCCCCTTGGAGTCATTTGCATTTAATATGTTCACATGGTTTTCTCCTTGCTGACATGCGCCCAGCTGGGACACCATATCAGCTTCTGCCACATATGCGTGTGCTGCGAGGGACAATCTGCCTCTCTCATTCACCCAGCATTCTGCCCCAAGGGGACTGGGACCCAGAGGGACATTGTTTAGCAGTGACCACACAAAGGTGTACATTTGAAGTAGAAGACACGGGAGGTTTGTGCCCTGAGATGCACCTCTACCCCAGCGCGCGTTTGTCACGGCTGCTGCGTAAGGCAATGGTTTATACCTGACCTTGGAAGGCTGCTGAGCTTTCTGGCAATCCCTTGGACCCTGCAGCCTGACACAGATGTACCTTTTCACAAGCAGTCCTGTACTGCATGCACTCAGGGGGTTCTTTCTTGACTGAACAGTGTAGCCCAAAGCATCAAGAGAAAGTCTGGGTACCACACTAGCATCTCTTTCTACTGGGGCTAAAACTTTGTTGCACAAGTCCTGCCTCTAGCACAGCAAAGTAGCGAAACCTTTTTCCTCACTTTTTTGCATCAAAGATTCTTAACTCCAGGAGCCAGCACACCATTAAAAAAGCAGATTCTCCTTCTGCTCCAAGAACTCTTCAGAGACAGTTCCTCAAGATGCCATAAGACAGCAGCATGCTCAGTAGCTGCTAACTCTTATCTCTGGTTCTTCAAAAGGTCCAGCTGGGCACTGGGCATGACAACATGAAGGGACAATCCCTGTGTGAACACCTTTCAGTCTCACCAGGGGAGTGACACAAAGATTGCCCTGCAGGGAACTGGTGGGGCTGGGATTAAAACTCGGAGAGCAGCAGCTAGCCACCCTGCACGCTGGGGCACTCTGCCTTCACTCCTTCACACAGCGCTTCCACGCACGCACATCGACATAGCCATGTATGTGTAAGTACATTCCACAGGCTCCCTAAACACACGGGAACACGCGTGCTCTCCGCTGGCAAAGACTAAATGTGCCCACACGTGCACATCACCGCTGCAGGCAGCACGTCCCGGTTTGCTCTGTGCTACCTGCCCAGCGCTCACAGCCCCTCGTGGAGGTCCCTCCTGCTCTCACCCAGCAGGAACCACGAGCCACTTCAACTCCTCCAGGTTAAGCCAGCCTGACAAGAATTTCTGAAGGTGCAGGCGGGACAGGCAGGCGATTGCGCTGCGATACCGCCCATCTCCGCTCCTTCTCAGAGCTTGGTGGTGTGTGTTGTATCACCAAAGTACACGTCCTCCCTCCTGCCAGCCCTACTGAACCCCTGTAGCTGCAGACAAGCAAGCTGTGTTTGCTTCCCTGTCAGTTGTTGTCAGTACAAGGGCCAGCCAAGTTCCCATTCCAGCATCTAACCTGTCGGTAACAACAAACAGAGGCAAAAAGAGAAAAGCTGAATTTTGGCTGGCTGCGGGGATGCAGAAGCATAGGCTTGGGTAGGTAAAGGGAAAAAAAACCCCAGTATGAAATTAACCAGGGGAAAAGAAGGAATAAGCAAGCAAGAGTTTAAACACAGGCTAGTTCAGGCTCTCAGATTCCCCTCCTCCTGCTCTCGGGGATGATGTTGTGTATAAACGCTCTCCCTTCACCAGCACACAGCCAAGTCCTGTTGGACTGGCAGCTTCAACATGCGCATGGGATTTGTAAGTAGTTTTGAAGATGTTCACTCATTTGTGCTCAGGTAGCAACAACTTTTCCTACACCTCTTACTCCTGCCAGCCCCCAAAAGCCATGAGGGGGAAGCTTACACTCACGTCACATCCGGAACTGCCCAGGAGTTTGTTGACACTTGAGAAGCAAAAGATATTCAGAGAGTAAAGGAAACTAGAGTCACTCCCTCTCTGCAGTTACCAGCTTGGATTTTGCTGCTGTCTGACCACAGAAGAGGGGAAGGGGGTGGGAGAGACATCAGGAATGCGACATGTTATCAGAGACAGGACTGCACCACAGAAATGCTTGTCAGCTTCACCCTGCACCCAAAGCACCCAGTATGCCATTGCTTTCTCCCCAGTGAGACCTGGGCAATGCTGGTGAAGCAGGAGAAGGAAGTAGCAGCTGCTGACAGACTCCTCTACTCCCCTCATCCCACTTTCCTAGTCCCACTTCTGCACCCAAACAGCTTCCCACTTGCAATCACAAAACCAGAGGAGGCACCATGTGCCCGCTTGTGGTGAGGAGCTGATGGATCAGGGAGCTCTGGACCAAGGTGAGAGCCAAGATGAAGGAGTCCCTGAGAAAATAAGCTTTTCTACCCACTGCCTTTAAACAGGAGGGGTCTTCTGGCCTGAAACTCTAGAGAACAACAAGATGAGAATGAACCCCAGGCAGACCCTCTCTCACCCCTCCCCTGGGGTAGCTGTTCTTGGCCAGATGCTTTGCCAGGCACAGAAAGGAAGAAGGACAGATGTACAGACTGCTAGGGATACAAGAGAGAGCACAAACATGGACACAATCATGCTGCTTAACGTGTTTATCAAGTATTTTGGGGACAGCACAGAAATAGCACATACAGTACAGCATAAGAATAGAAGAGGAGCTCAGATTTAGGTGACTACTCAACTCGCTCAAAAGGAGATGGAGAAACCCTCTGACAGTGTTTCAGTTCCCAAGGGCTGCACTCGGGGCCATTCCAGATCTGGATCACAGACCTGCTGTACACAGGGAGCAGAGCTGAGGGCAGGAAAGGACCACGACAGACACCATGGGCAGATGCCTTCAGTATGTTAGTAGATTGCTGAAGGGGAGAAACAGTTTTATCTCTCTGCTCATGTCTCCAAAATCTATTCTAAGGTGAGGATGAGCTAAATAGGTCAAAGGCCTCTCAGCGCAACCTAGGCAGGAGTGAAACCATCCAAATGGTAAACAGGGCATTTACTACTAATAGCCTCCTAATTTATTTATGAAGCCTCATCACCTTGAAAATCTCCATCATCTGCTTTGCACGCCAATCACCCCGGCACTGGGCAGCGACGTGGGAGCTCTGTTCTGCCCAGACTTTGCTACCTGCTTTCAGAGATAAGTGCTCAACAACAGATCCCTGCAACACATGATAAGGCCCACGCTTCAAGATGGGCGACTGAAAAAAATACTCATTTCCCAACTTGAGGATGCTTCACAAGCTGTCTGAGTGCCTCAGAACACCTCAAGCAGGGGAAGGAAGAGGAAATACAACCACAGAAGCGCACAGAAGCCAACGCAATCAACCCCAGGGTCGGGGAATCCCTCCTCATATACATATATACATGTGCATACGTCTATATATCCACATTAGTCACTGCTATGGCAACTAAGACAACAAAGATACCCTTTTAAAGGCCCTGTGGTAAGGAGGAAAAATATTTTGCTATATATATCATTGCCTATTGACGTCATAAAAATAATTTGAAATAAACTAACCTTTAAGTTTGGATCACGCCGGTCCTCATCTCTCCTCTGTAGATATTGAAATAATGTTCACATCACAATGAGCATCTGTTACCTTCCACGGAAAAAGTAACCAGAGAGAGCTGAGCTAGAAAGTTTTCTATCAAACCCTCTCCCACACCCTCACAGACGCAAAACAAAAAAACCCTCTCTTAAAACCTATGGAGCACTGTATCCTGAGGGTCTCATTTAGCCCTTCCTCAAGCAAAGCCCATGTTGCCACCAGAGGGAAATTGCTAATTTGGGTAATTAGTGAAAATTAGCAAGCTGAGGTCAGCTGTGACAATTAACTCAGACGAGTCTTTAAAGAGTTTGCTGAAGAAAAGCAAGCTGACAGAGCTGAGTCTGGGCTGAGGGGTAAAAATCAAACATTCCATGTGAAAGTGATTTTAGGAAGTTTGTTTCCACAACCAAAAAGCCTGTGGATCAGAGAAACCCCACCTCTTGTGCACGTGCCACTGTGCACAGCAGGCCTTTGTCACGACTTGTGCTCTTTGCACGAATGGCATCAGTGCAATTACTTTATTAGCAGCACTAATAAATAAGTTACTGCCATACATCCAAGAAATAGAGGTAAATGGTGTTAAGAGGCAAAGGGGAAGGTGGGAAATTTAGGACCTTAGTTTGTGCTGGGCTGTATCAATATACCCCTACGGAAGTCAAAGTCCAACATCACTGACCACAAACAATGCAGTGGAGCATCAGTCCCTCCGGGGAGTAGGCTGGATGCTGGTGATGGTTCACGCGTGTGAGGCAGGGGGGCATCTTTGGCACGGAACTGCCCTGCAGTTCCCTCCCCAGTGCTCAGTATCAACAACTGCGGCATCTCCCATCCCTTGGTTAGTGGAAGGAGGTGACAAACACACCTTAACTTGCTGTGCTCCTGCCCAAAACTATCCACTTATCTCTGCTTGGGAAGATCCAGGGGAGCTCCCTCAAGTCACATTTGGCTCAGGGTGGTTTTTAGCTGTCTTGAAGGACGCTGATCTGCCTGCACGCCCTACCAGAGCCCTGCAGAGTGGGCTGAGATGTTCTCAGTGCACGAGATACGCCATACTTCTCTCAAAAGCACCACGGAGATTTCAAAGCAACAGAAGTTATTAGAGGTTTTTTGATGGCAGATCTCTCTTACTCAATATGGTGGGCTTGAACAGATATAGCAAAGGCAATGAGTCACTCGAGCATTGTGGGCCGTTAGATACTATTAAGTCATCTGCAATCCCATGGTGAACCCATTTGCAATGTGCTATTACACAGCCACTTGATGTGTTGTGGATTTGGGCCTGCTCCCCTCCTCATTTGTTTTGTTTTTTCTCTACCGTTTGTTGGGTTTTTTTTTGGGTAAGCCAAGCTACAGTCTCCAAATAAGAGCTAACACAATTCAAGCAGTTTGGAGTTGGTCTTAGGAAGGAGAATCGACAACCCCCTCTGTTTTCAGAGGCTGGGAAATCACCCTTCCTCTTCCAGGTCACTTGTTTTCATAGCCAGTGGAACTTCTGCAGTTCTCACCTCTCCTGCTGTCAAAGTCCCCTCTAAGCAGAGGTAGATGCAGCACTCACCCAGGGCTGAGCTCCTGGCTGCGGTGCAGTCAGATGCACACTGGGCCTCTCACCTCTCCTGTTACCACCCAAATTCTTCTGCAGCTTCTTGTGCTATCAGCCCCTTCAGCTCGCCTCTACAACAATTTCCTGAAGCACTTAGCCCAGAGGTTGCCTGCTGTGGCTCAGCCTGCAGGCCTTCACCTTGCAGACTTGCATCAGACACAATGGAAGAGCCGCCACTTATTTTTAACTTTTGACATCATCCAGTCTTTCTATATTTTCTCTCATGACAGAGAAAGATAGCCAAGCATCTTTCTGAAGACCTCATCCCTAACTTTTCTCACCTGCCTATGCCTATACCAGCTTAAGAAGACAACATACTGATATTTCTAACTATAGTCTTCTCCAGCCCTGATTTCTGGAACCTTTCAGAGAGGCACCTCCACCATGCACCATCCCTCATCCTTTTCCCAGAAAATACCCCCCTTTTCTTCTTCTCCTTCTATTCCTAACTCCCTCCTTCACAGGAGACCACAAAGACATCCAGAAGCTCTTCTCACTCCTTTCTCCTTTTATTAGTGCCAGGTGCCACTCCTTCCCACCACCCTAATCAGGGCCCAATGGGATGTGCCAGGCTCTCAAAGGGGCAGCCACTCTTGTCAAGGGCTGTTGTTACTGGCAGGAGGAGATGTAGTTGAGAGAAGTCTATCTAAAGACTATGCAAGTTCTGGGTGGTTGCTGAAGACGAGAATAAGACAAAGAGGCTGTAGTCAGTGGCTGAACAAAGCAGATGGATGTTTTATCAAGGCTGAAAAACATAGAAATTTTGTATAGTACCCCACACTGTACCTAGAAAGCTATAGGATCACTGTGGGACAAGTCAGCCTTAAGTCTGACAGCTGTTGGTCCTGAGGTGCTTCATTTTCTTGGCAGGGTGAAAAGCCAGCTCTGATACCACAGGCCAGAAATCAGAGGAATGTGTTTTTCTCTCCCCTCAAAAAAGAAACGTGTAACAGGCTCTCAAGCAGAGATTACACAAAAAAGGGCTGGCCACAGAATAACTTACAACCGATTTCAAGCTGAAGACTGAAACAGGTTGCTTTGAAGATGCCAGTCAAAGCCCCTGGGTGCAGCCCCAACTGTGGTTAAGATCCAAGAGAAAGAGAAACAAGAGAGGGGATATGGGGGGGCCTGAATTGAACAGAGTCATTTGTCAAACGAATTGAAGTAGAAAGGCAACGTGGAGTTCCAATTCAGCAGCCAGCAAAACAATGGTACGTCCAGCTACAAACATGGCCAAAACCATCCAGAAGAAAGGCTTCTGGACAAATGGTACAGCACAGCCCCTGCCACACGTGCTCAATGTGGACAGCAGCTCCCTTACCCACCAAGTTCCTCCTTGGTGGCAGCGGAGGTACCTTGCTGGGGGAGGGGAGCGCTGGGGGAGAGACAGGCGGGCTCGGGGGAATGGTGATGGGGAGACAACCATGCACATAGCTTGACGCTCCCTCCATCTTGGGAAAATCCAAAATGGGTGGATTTGTTCTCCAAATAGCGTGACCCGTTTGTTCTCGCTTTGGGGTGAGCCTTGGCTTGGCTGTGGACAGGCTGTGGCTTCCTCAGCCCCCCAGCAATACTTTCCCTTATCTTTCTGACCCCATTCCCAGTTTTACAGCAGAGCACTGGCTTGCTCATCTACAAGCCAGCAGGGTTTGCATTACCTGAAGCCGGTAATGGTATTTGCTTAGACATCAGCATCCAGAAAGCAGTGGCTTACGCTGGTAAGGGTATTTCTTCCAAAGCTGTATGTAGACTAAATGCATATGTGAATACAAATGGCAGCTGTACTGGGGAAGGGAGTGTTCACTGAAGGACCTGTCATACCCTTGGAGAGAAAACATCCAAAAAATTGAGAAACAAGTTGAGAGTCGACTTCAGTAGATGAGAAAGCCCTAGATGGAGGATGGATGAGCACTGAAGACATCACAACCAGCAAGCTTAGAACAGCTCCCCTTGCCTGAGAGGCACAAAGGATGAGAACTGGATAGGTTCAGTCTGGGAACCATTCAGGGAACAGAAGGACTAACTGGAGGCTTCTAAAAATACAAAAAGATGGAGCCCTCTGCTCCTGCATCCTAATGCATTAAATATTTTAGAGGATTATCCAGAAACCTTTCAGTTTACAGCTTATGCTGGTTCTTTTTTTTTTTTTTACGCTGGATATGTCAGCAAGGTCTTGGCAGACTGTGGGGAAAAACCACGGTGTCTATAAGATTTCAAGGTTGTCACAGATCAGTAACCTCAGTCAAGGTCTGTTATAGGCATTCAGGAATGACCCTATCTCTTCTTTCACCTTGGGGCTTCTACCAGTTTCCCCCACTTGCTCAATTTTCTTCCTTTTGGTGTTTGTCCTGCAAAACGCAACACCGCTGGCATGTTCCTTCACTGGAGCTTCACCTAGACTGGACCTTCTCAGTGGAGCTTTGCCAGATAGGTCAGAAAGTCCTGCAATGCTTTGCCATGGAGGAAATGTCAGGTAACATGACGCTGAAGACCTGACATAAAGGTGAGGCACTTTAATCAGGTCAATTTATAAGATCCGGGTAAAGCTTCGCAAAACTGAGTCCTCCTGGGTGGGTGTCAGTTGAGTTGGCCAGATCCTCGGTGGGTATAAGCTGTCATAGTTCCATGCAAATCATCTAGAAAATGATACCATGGTTGGCAAGCTGCTAAGGTAACAAGTATACCACAGGGCAATGCCAGCTAATGCTGGCTGTGGGACCAGTCCATTAGCTGTACTGGTAGTATCAGCTTATGGGAACATATTTGCGGCTCTGGTAAACCTGGAAAAAATAACATTTCCATGGGTTTGATGAGAAGTGAAACATTTGATGCTTTGGTCTCAAATTTTCTGCTGTCTTCCACAAGAAACAAAGGGCAACATTTCACAAATGCCCTTCTCCTTTTTCCCCCTTTTGGGGCAAATGTAGGAAAATGTGTTATCTGTGGAATTTCAGAACGTGTTCTTTAATGCAAAACACCAAAACCACCAGAAATAACATTCTCCTGGAAAATGTAAGATTTAACTTTGCCCAAAGCCAAAATTGCATACTGATTGCTATTCATCATTCTGCTTCCCTCCTATGTACTCTATACACCTCCAAAAGCCTTTCCATGGCAGTCAAGGTTCAAGGAGCAGCTGGATGAAGCCACTCCTTCCAAAACAGGTATTCCCCATGCCTGTGTTCAGAACCATCCTTCTCCAGAAGAGACTGGACAGATGTTCTTTGTTGATACCCAGTCTCCCAGGACCTTCAGCACACACATCCAGGAACCTGGATAGGGGCTAGGATAACATTTCCTGCCAGACTTGTCAAGATACAATGTTTTTTTTTCCAAGTTACCATGAAACATGAAGTCCAAAGCATAACTCCACAGCCCTTGTTTGTTTGTCAAGCCTACAACCCACCATACCCATCTGGCTGCAGGAGAACCCACCAAAGGAGGATGCTCCAGTACTGGAGCTGTGAAAGCTTCTACAGATCTTGGGGAAACCAGAATGTGATGAGCTGCTTCTCCTCCTCCTGGCTGCAGGAAACTTCAAAGGGCAGGTGTGCATTAGGGCTTTCTCCACCAGTTTCCACCAGCAGTGCTTTGCTTTGTCCCTCTCCCCCTCCACTTCAATGTTTAGAAAATGGGAGCAGGAGTATCTCCCTCCCTTTAAGGAGACCAGATTAACTAGGTCTCTCTTCCCACATCTTAAGTCTTATTCACAGCTCTGTGAAAGGATTCCTGCAGCTTCAGCCTTCAAGGAAGGACCATGCACAGCTTTATAGGTGTGTTCTAGATCATCTCTATTCACCCCATGGAGCTCAGAAAGTGGTCCTTGCTCCAGTGGTCCCAAACAGCAGGGATACGTGTGCTCTGCACAACAGGACACCACAAAGGGCTGCCAAGGTCCAGCTTACTGAGAATACATTATTTCAGCACAGCCCTGCACCCCCGGGACTCTCTGCTCTGGGCTCCAGCACATTGACGGGGGAACCAGAGACCTTCCACATTGCACTGGGCTCAGTTGTCCTCGTGGTGCTCAGCAGCAGCTGAGGACAGGTCTGTGCATCCCTTTGCTCTCTTCTCCCCATGTTTATTCCTAAGCCAACTCAAACACTCTTTGTGCTGGAGAGCGAGTCACCTATGACACGGGGCCCTTATTTTTGAGCTAGAGGTGAACTGAAGACATGAGTCTGCCAGAGCATCTGTAGAACATGCTGGTGGCAGACGGTATATAAACATTTGTTTTCTTCTTACTCAAGAAGGCAAAACAGTTGGGAAAGCAAAAGTTTCTTCATTTTTTGCAAAAATTTAAGTTAATGAATGGAAAAAAACAGAAAAAAAATCAACAAACTTCTGAAATTCTTTTTGATAAACAGGATTTTGTCTTAAGGAAAAAAAAAATAGAAAAAGAAAGGGACTTGTCAGGGCCGAAGGCTGCTATTTTTCATTAGGACAAGATGATGGTATGGCAGGAATGCAGGACAGAGGGGTGCAGATGTGTGAAAGCATTTAGGAAAAGACACCCAGGGATTAGAGAAGTGCCTGTTCCCAAAATGGGTTGAGCTGAGGTAAAGGAAACCTTTGGGACAGGAAGATAGTAACACCCCCCCTCTCTCCCCCAGCCCCCTTTTATAGTGGATATAAACAGTTTTACGGTATTTCCACCAAACAGAAGAAGAAAAAAAACCAACCACCCTACAAAGGTTTCTGCAACACACACATGTTCCCCATTAATTAGGAGAACTGCTGTTAACAACACGTTGCGCCAGAGCTGCCAAGAACTGTCAGACGAAGGACAGGGAAGCCCGCAGCGGAGGCTCTGCTGCCTCCCGGGGACGGGGAGCGGGGGGGCTTCGACTGCCCACCCAGCACCCCAGCCCAGCACCCCGGCGGGGTCAACCCCGTGCCGTGGGGCGTGCCAGGGGGTACGGTGGGCAGGGGACAAGGTGAAATGCTCCAGCAGCCCCTGTCCGAATTCTTCCTCCCGCCCCCCCCTCGCCACCCTCCCTGCAGCTACGTTTTCCACAGAAATCCTCGCTACGTTCGCTTTTGGTTGAGACTTTGGGACTATTTTTGGCTTTTTTTAAAACACGCTTTGGGAAGGCGCCTTTCTACTTTTACTCACATAAAGGATATTTATTTTTATTTGTTAAGGGACATGAAAAGAGGAGGGGGAGGCAGGGCGAGGGGAGAGCTGCCTTATGCTTTGATTCAAC
>WTSP01024653.1:0-20357 GCA_025331215.1 Actenoides lindsayi | reverse complement strand
TCAGCAGATTTTGTCACTCTCTCCATAATAAGATCTCTCCATAATCTCTCCTCATCTTCAGTGTCATTGTTCTGTAATAGGCAATGAAAAACAAGATAGTGTGAACAAGAAGTCAAATTTTTATCCTTACCTAGTAATAGATAACATTATTTTAATACACTTACATATACACAAATACATAATGTTGTATTTCCTTTATGATACAAAAATAGTTTGTTTTATAAATAAACTAATGTTTGTTTTAATAGCAACAGGTTTGCAACCCTAAGTTACAAGTCTTTAATATCTCACTGTATTCTTCTGGTAAAACACAAGGAAGCTTTCTGTGTATCATCAGGAAGCACTATGAAGACTGCCATATCCTCTACTAAAGGATGATGTACCTACAGGGAGGTGGTAGAGTCACCATCTCTGAAGGTGTTTAAAAAATGAGTAGATGTAGCACTTGAAGCTATGGTCTAGTGGTTAGGGAGATGTTGGGATGAAGATTGGACTTGATCATCCTAGAGGTCCTTTCCAACCATAATAATTCTATGATTAATAAAAATCTAAACTCATTATCTAGTGTTTTATTCAGTGACTTATGCTTTGATCAGTCTATTTTTTACCACTAGAGGGCACAAAAAGACCATTAAGTCACACAAAACTCACAAAACAATACAACTTTCTCCACAGACTGACTGATCTATTATCAATGGGTTTAAAACATCTTATGACCATTGCGTAAGCGATGTTTTATGGACATGTAGAAAAGTAGCAAAAAATGTCCAATGGTGCAAGTTACACCAGTTATCATGAATATTTCAGGATGAAACTATAATATTTAAAATTAAGTCAAAATTCAATTGCTCCAAATACAGCTGTTAGTTATCAGTACTGTAGTAAAACATGTTTATTACTGAAAGAATATAATCAATTGAATTTTACTTCAAATCTTAAAATTTGCCAATCTGTTAATTACATACATATTAAATCAGAAATTCCTTACACACACAAAGTATTTGAAACTATCATTATATGGGACTCAAGTGAAGAAATCCCTATTATACACAACAGTGTGAAACAATGTAATTTGAAACTCACATGGTTAAGTAACGTAGAAAGCTTTGATCCATCTTGAATATTCTTCTCCAAAATATTCAGGACTTTTACTATTTTATCTGTTGACAGCTAAAAAAATAAACAAAGCACATTGAACAACAGCAGGAACATAAAGGCTTCCAAATTGCTGAAAAAAAAGTCCATGGAGGAAAGATAAAACATGTTATGTAATCCGAAAAACTTAAATTGCAAGTAATCTGACATAAGGATTGGATCTTGACTTGTCTCTTTTCTGACACAGCATGACTGAGAATGATGATAATATAATTAAACTAGTGAAATATCTCCTGAGACCGCACTCAAACTACATTTTAAACCAGCAAAATCCATAGAAATGTATTTACAACTGTAATTATCTGTAATTCCTGTTGTGTAGTTATACTTTTTGATTCTAGAAACAGAAATTTACCAAATCCAAGCATCAATCACAAATTCTAACTGACCATATAGAGCTTTATTAATAGAAAATCCAAATTCTATGAACAAGCAGAATTAAAATTCCCTGATACTCAAGAATTAATAAAAAGGAAATGTATTCTTAATAACTGTTTTAAATTTGAAAAGCTAGCATGTTGAAAAAAAGTAACTCAAACTCACTTACTGATGTTCTACAGAATTATGATCTGTAATATATGCTAAACTCCACGAGAGTCAGTTTCATTCATCCAGATACTATTGGTGCTCACATTTAGAAGCAACGAAATTCTGATTTTATGTATGTATGTATGTAGGCATGTGGAAAACATAGAACAGAGGTTAAGGGTGAGAAATATCAGGAAAGAGAAACACTCAGGCTGATAACACTACAAAGGAAGGTAGGGAGATCGAAGAAAAGGCCAGGAAGAATATTTAAATCTTGGATTAAAAAAACCCCTCCAGAGCGATTTGTATAATAAGTGGCTTCACAGACACTTCATAAACATAGTAAGTGGACATGAGCAGGCAGAGTAAGAATTTAACACAAGACTGCCCAAAGCCAAGAGCTCTAGGAAGGTAAGGAAAGAAAGAACATTGTTTCTAGAGGCATGATAACAATAGTTTGTTGTAATAGAAAGTTCCCCTGAAACAAAGTTGGGAAGAGTATGGCAAATCTAATTATAACCTGGGGCATTAAATCTTCCAAGTTTGAAAGGACTCTTTGGAGACAGGAAGGAATTAGGCAATTCAGTGTGATGCTGGTTGGACATCATATATTTACATTGCACTAATGGCATATATCAGAAATGGTGGATTTTTTTACTTTACCAGGAGGTTCTGTTTTACAGTGGTTGCTCAACACTAGCTGTAAGGAGCAAAGTCTATAGGTTGATGTGCTTTTATGAAACTAGATTAATTATTTTAGATTTTACTGCTCAAGCATGTGTTACCTATTGGCATATAGTGCTTGAGTGCTAACACAGAGAAGGACCATTCAACAAAAATGTCTCAGCTTCAGAGACAGTAACAGTTCAGATGTGGCAACTTTTTAAGCACTTCAGCTACATCAGCAGAAGTACAACTGTTCACAGTATGTCACATGCACACCTGAAGAGGGTAGAATATTACAGGGGATGCAAGTTTTTGTATGTTTAACAAAATTCAATGTTCAAAAAGAGTTAAATACTATGAAGATGTACCTTGTCCATAATGCCCATTGCCTTGATTTTTGCAGATTCACTACCCAACTCACTAAGCTGATGCTTTCCCAGTAGCAATTCCTGTGGAATCTCATCGTCATCACCTTATAAAAAAAATAATTAAAAATTAACACTCATATTTCTAATAAAACTTCAAAGAAATCAGTATTTTACAGCCAATATGAAAAAGCCAACTGAAGAAAAAGAAATGTTAGCATCTAATATTTCCATCTATCCATGAAGACTGATGACGACAACTTTGGTTCTGTTAAAACAACTACTTGTTAAATATGAATCAAAGTCATAAATTAAAAATGTTTTTAATATAGCAAAATTCATTTACTGCAACTCTTGTGCCATCACCCTCATTTCAGTAAAACAAATCTTACATGACTGTAGTCCTAATTCTAAAGTCACAACTGGGGAAGAGCAATAGATGAAAAATAGAAAATTAAGTACCTCAGGATACACCATGTCTTAATCACATTTACCCTTACAAAAACTCCATGATGTTACAAGACATACAAAAAGAACCAATTACATCACTTTTTAATTCAAGGTTGTAGATGCCATTGTTGTAGTGATTTGTTTACTATGCTCCTCCCCTTGTTCTAATCTTGTGACAAAGATGGTAGGAAAAAAATTAACAAATGCTCCATTATCCATTTCAATAGAAAGCGATCTTGGTCATCTTAAACTACTTTGTCAGACACTTATGCTAAGCTGTTTTATTTTCCACTGAAATCAATAAGGAGTATACAATGATTCAGTACTTCACCCATAAATGCATAAGCACTCTGCTGCTAAATTGAAAAATCATGCTCTGTGGGGCCAAAGGCCACAACAGAGGCAAAACTATGTGTCTCAGACATTACTGGCAAGAGAACCATCTTACGGTAGTGTTTTTTAACAAGGTATGTTTGACAGAACATAACACCTAATGACAACACAAAGAGGTATCCTTTCCAATTCCAGCGGACTGTTATTTGTCTCAACATGATTTATGTCCCTTTTGGATTCTGCAGGGAGTAAGAAGAAGGATCTTCTTCCTGTAGCAGGAAGTGAAATTGAAAAGGTAAAGGCCTCCACTCAAGGTAGAAGCCATATAAATGTAGTATACTGCAGCATGTATCACAGGGAATTAAATCACAAAGAAGGAAGTTTGAAAATACGGAGATGCAAAATTTTTTGTTTCTTGTGTTTCTAATTGGGGAAAGCATTCTGAAAATGTCTGACATATTACCAAAAGCTGTAAAATCCATGTCTTCTAAGTTTTCCAAAATATTCTCTATTGAAGCAGTAAATCTTTTGAAAGTCGAGGAATCCATCATTTCTGGTGAAAAAAGAAATGTATATAATCATTTTAGATACAAAACAGAAAATACAAACTGTAGAAAATAAATCTTCTAAAATTACCTTCAGGTGTTAGTTTAGGTTCATAAGCTTTCCTCTTCTTTTGTTTTTCTTTTTTCTTCATTTTTCTAGCCACTAATTAAGAGAATAAAGGATTATTTACATTTCTTATGCTTATATGCAATATTGCATGTAAAAATGTTTATTTTAAAATGTTTAACACATTCTTTAAAAATGCACGAGTATTATGGAAGAAAATATTTTTTTAAAAACAATCAGTTACCCTCACTGAGGCTAGGAGGAGGAGAATAATCATCCATATCAGAGTCATCAGGACTGCGATTACGGTAACGGCCACTACCAGAAGTCCTCCTTCCTTCATGATAATAACCACTTCTCCTATGGTCACCAGAACTTCTTCTGTCATGTTCTTCATACTCCCAAGCTTCATCCCTATCCTTTTTATGTCTTTTACGAGAAGCTAGAAATGAAATGCATTTTTATTATAAGTACAAAAACTCTACTTTTAATAGTTAAAAATGATACATTTTCAAGTTAAACACTATCATATAGATGTTCTGTAAAACAAGTGAACAAACTAAAACTATAATATAAAATTCTGTTATGGCATTATTTTAACAATTTATTTTAAATTACATGAAAACTGTGCCTGAAACCGGCAAAGACACCATCAAACATTTAAAAATACAAATTCAGAGGGCATATATCCTTTTAAACAAAGTCAGGAAAGTAAGAACAAATAAAAGTAAGTTTCATTCTTTCATAAGAAAACACTTAAATAATTTCTTCATTTATCTAAATTGTGACTATTACTGTGTTTCCATGTTCCAATTCAGTGATTTATTTGCCCAACACAGCAAGTTCGAGGCTTGGCAACTTAGTTGCTTAAAGATATTTTGTTTTGCCAAGACAAGTAAAATTTTGTCTTGATGTATACTGCAGGAAATTAAGTGTAAAGGAGAAAGCTGGAGTCACAATTCTGGGCCAGGCAGCAAGTATATACCACAGAAGATTATTATAACTAGCTTTCAGTCAAGATCAAAAGGCCTCACAGAACTCAATGTTGTAAAACTGGGATAAATGTTCTATATGGAAACAGAAACTTGCTGGAAATAAAGCGTGTGTGTGTGTGTAATGAAAAGTTCTTTGTTGTTTTCAAAGACAGTCTTGACAGGGAGAGGGTGATAAGATGCAATAGAAGGATATGAAGGAGGAAGTAATTTCATCTTTGAAATCAGCCATTATCTAAGGTAACTGGATAACTAGGCTAACACAGACTGTGCTGTGAAGATCAAAATGGTTCCAAAACATTACATTCTAGACTAGCAGAGTTTATTATTCTTGTGAACTTGCATGTAACAGCACTGACATCTGTGTGTCTCTACCAAAGTCTCCTGAATTTTAGATAGGTATGACTATACAGAGTTACTTCTGAGCTAAATGGCTCCAAGCGTTCAGACAGAACCAGAACAGAACTGACAAGTTCTTTCCACAACCCCAGTTTATTGAGAAGCATAGGAAACATACCAGGATATAGTCAATAGTGAGCCCAGGCTCAGAACTAATAAAAACAACAACATTGAACCTGTGGTGATACTAGTGATTTGCACTGCACCCTAGAGGGATCCCACTTCTAAAAACATAGTATGAAACTTTTGCATAGAAGTGGTCCAAGTGTTTAAGGTAATAACTTAGATCATGCTTTGAGCTGTTCTGCTTATGGATCAGAATTGTTTCTGGAGGCAGCAAGGTTCACAACACCTGAGCTACTGACACTGTCAGTTCTAAAATGGTTTAGAGTTAACTGTGATTAAAGAAATTGAGAGCTGTCTGGGATACCTGAAGTGAGCATACTGGAGAAGAAAGTAGGGGGATTATGGGAAAAGACTTTATACATTTTAACTGATTCTTCCCCCCCCATGAGATAGTATTTTGTGAAAGTAGATGAAATCTGCCTCCACAGTTTACAAATCATCAGTATCAATTTAAGCTCTGTAGAATTAATTCTGACCCCAGCTACATCTCCATGAGAAAAGTAACTTCCAATATTGCTTTCCAGCAGAAATTTAAATTGACCAGTTTATCAATGATGCACAAGAAAAGAGAATGTGTTACAGTTGTTCTGGCTCTGCAAGGCAAGTAAGATGAACATGGGAATAGCTATTCACAATCAGTCATTGCTCTACAAAATTTATTTTGATGTACATAAAAATGACTAAAAATGTAAGTGTTAATAAATGTTTCTAGACTTCTTATTGATTTTATACATAAATAAAGACTATCCAGAATATAAAACCCCAATTTCCTTCTGAATTCTGTCAAACATTTATGCAATAACACATTTACCACTTATTATATGAGAATGATTTCATCAATTTTTTATTTCTCATCATTTAATGGAATGCTCCTTCCTCATGAGAGACTCAAAGAAATTTCTTCTATAACAATCACTATTTCATATTTTTAATAGTTCAATTTTAGACAATCAAAAGAATTCTGAAATACCTATTTGTAACAGTACAAATCCATTCAGTATACTCTTCACAAATGTTTCATTCTCTTAATAATTTTGTCTCATTTTAACTTAATTCAGTTCTACAGCATCCTTTGAAAAATATTATCATTTATTTTTAAACTAGATGTCCTCAATTAATTCTTTAGAATGATGGCCAGATCTCGAATGGATATAGTGAACCTAGAATCCCCTAAAGCATATAATTAATGTGAAAATTTTCTTTTAATTTGCTTTACTTTGCATTTAAGAATTTCAACAGCCACTGTGGCTAATAGGTAGATTAAAATCTCTCTGAAATTCCTGATGATCCTCTCAATTCCCAATCAACTTCAATAATTTTGCTCTTTAAAAAAGATCAGAGGTATCACTATTATAATTTGTACGTGTATGTGTGCATACGCATTATCTATTTGTTGGATGAGAAACTGAAAAACATTTAAAAAGCAGGACAAAAATCTTTCTCTTTTATGACCCTAAGAAAGACTAAGAAGTAAAGTATGTTTTACAAAAGTTCAGTAAGATTTTTAGATACGCAAAGATGGAAGGAGTGTAAACTTGGAAAAAAAAATCATTATAAGCAAGATGCCTTCTCAGATTAATAGAAAAAGTCACTTCTCCTATAGCCCTCTATAGGTAACACAGCTAAGATGTTACTCAGACTGGACTGATTCAATCCATTTTAATGGAGCTTCTTTTCTGTGTTGGCTAACTGAACTACCACAAACAAAGACTACACTCTTATTTGCAAGTAGGAAATGCCTTCCTAATTTAGAGTCATATAACAATTTTTTGACAATTATGAACTTTACCTGATTGCACTGCAAAAGTCTAACTATGAGCTTCCTCTCTTCCTTTGAAATCACTTAATTAAAAAATAGTATAATCAGCAAATGCTATTTTGAGAAACCATCAGCAATAATTCCAATTTTTCAAACAATATATCACGTAAATAATAGAAGAAGAAATACTTTAAGAAAATTCTGGGCACTAACATTCTTAATTTATCATGTCCGAAAAAATCAAGAGGGGATCTTTTGCTTTCCTTATCAATGAAACTCTGAACAATTAAAAATGTATTTACTGAAATTTTTCTTTGCAGAGCTTTGTGTGCAAGCTTTCTGAGCTGCTTTATAGGATATTTTCTTTAATTCAATCGGCTAAAAATGTTTCATTACACAGATAAAAAAAAAAGAAAATAAATCTAGGCAGTGGCTTCCCAGAAGGTATTTAGGGAAAGAAATTTAACAACTAGCTGCTTTTCATCTTGAGTGACAAATTGAAATCAAGTAATTTTTCTTTTAAAAGAAAAAAAAGTTCTTGGCCAAGTAGTTGTCTGGACAACAAATTTGTTTCCATATGTTTTAGGGTAGCCAACAAAAATATAAAGTACACCTTTTTGTAAAAGGAAAATGTTAGCCTTCCTTAGGAGTAGGAACAGAACAATGTGCTACTTACATTCAAAAGCTTCTTCACTGTCATTGTCTTCATCAGAACTGATTTCAGCATATTTTGGTTTCTCATTAACTGTGCTACGTTTGCGCTTGTTCATTTTCACACGTTCACAAAGCGGCATAGTGGATTCAATTTCTGCCAGGAGCTCAGGAGGCAACTCCTTTAACACTGACTGATCTATGCTACCTATTAATGGAGAGCAAAAAGAGTAAATGTGAACCTGAACATAATAATAAGGGCCCAACAGTACAGTTCTCTCTCAGGAACTGCTTACAGTATATTCACTAATAAATAATACCACAGTTAGATATACTTGGATGTATTTGACAGCCCTTTCTAAAGTTGCATTTGTCATTCACACTGCAATTAGAATTTCACATAAATTGCATATGCATCTCCTTCAATAAAATATTTTGTCAGGCATATAAACAAATTCAAATTGGTGAATTTCCTTTGTAAAAATACATCCTTGCTCTACTTTCACAAAATTTAGTCTTATTTCAGTTCATCCTCTGCATTCAACAGGTTTTCTAACAGTGTAGGTAAATTAAGGATTCATTATGCCTCGTTATCAGTTCTGTTTATTCTCATTCATATTATTTAGTGTATACAAGACAGTAATATTCCCTTTTCCAGTAGGTAGAGAAAATCTGGCAGAATCTCTGGGGTTTTATCCCTAAATACAGACCAAATCATCTCCTAGTAGTTTTATAATGCAACCCAAACTTTTGCTTCATTTTGTTACAAGGCATAGTTGTTTCTTTTCAACACAGGTAAATAGTTAGACATCATCACACAATTCTCATCACATTTTGAAACTACAATTAGGCCCATATGCAGTCAGTATGGAGACTTACAGTCAAAATATTATAAAAGTGACACAAGGAAATGAAATCAATTTAAAAACATTTCTTGGCATTTTGTTTATTTGATGTCTTATCTTTATCAAATCCTTTCCCCCTCTTAAACAACTACCTGGAATTAGAAGAGTCTTACCATAAGGAAATAGTTTCCAGCAACAAAATAAAAAAAAAAAAGTCTCATATATTACTGGTTTCACATCCATAAAAGCTGCCTATAAGCAATGAAACTAACGATGAGAAAATTATTTTTCTGTAATTCTCAGGTATGTTCAGCAAGTTATCCTATTTAAATGCATTTTTAAAAAAGATTTAACTTAAAATATTGGGTTTCTCAAACTGAGGTATGGAAAAATCTATAAAGTAAAACTGATAGCAAAAGTTGTCCCTGCTTCCCCCATGCTGTGGTCACACTCTTATTTGCTTTAATTTGCCATCCTTTGATAATAATCACCTGCCAAAGTTACCGAAATTCTCAATATTGCTTTAAAAAATGCTAGAAAACATTTCACAGTGTGGTTTACCATGGCACTATGAAATGATTATTCTTTGCAGTCTGGGCACTTGATTGAAGATAGGCAGAAGTATGACAGCAAGGACAGATCAGTTCCTCTCTGTGTACCACCAGCTGACTGGATGCCAGCCAGGTCTAATCTGGACACTGCATAGCCATGTCTGAGCTGTGGTGTCCCCACACTAATACTCCATGTCTTTTTGTACACCTATACAGTGTCTGAAGAGAGTTAGCTTACATACAGCCCCAGACTAGAGGAAAATTTGCACATGCATGTTTTAAGACAATTTCCATAGGTGAAATTGCTAGAGGGCCTCAGATCCTGTTTTTTTTAACACACAGTCTCAATTTCATGCACTGTTGGTAATTTCAATGAAATCAGCAAGACAACACACAGAGCATAAAGCCTACAGTAAATTTGAAAAAACAACACTGCAAAAAACCAGCTGCAAGTAAAGGAACAAAAGTTGCATTAAGAGTCATACAGATGCTTAAAAACTAGATGGGCTAGATGCGCTTATACCAACAGAATTTTCTACAAATATATCTTTAAGCCCCTCCTAGTCTACAATTAAAGTAAATTTAAAACCAGAATAACCAGTAAAACAGATTGCTTGGAGAGGAAATCAGAAAAAAAGGAAACAAATCAGTAATGAATTGTACACCTAGCTTGGCAAGAGTTCCATGACCAAATTCTAATTCAATTCCATTTCAAACTCTATTTCAAAACTATGTCTGAATATTTCGGGATACAATTTTAAAATCGTGATCTTTGCTTTGAGGAACTGTTAGAACAGAATTTCTTCTTTATTTTCCTTATATTGTGCACAAAAATCATCTCAGTAAGATGAAAGGTGATATATTTTAAGTAAGAAAATACATTAAAAAAATAATAAAAAAAAAGAACAAGAAAAGAAAATCACAAGCTACTACTCTCCTACCTCCTAGGAATATCTATTCTTGCTTTCCTTATTGATTTTGTTCCTGGGGTAGGAATAAATATGTCAATTACCACAGCGTTAATTAGACATCAATGAAAAAATAAAAATGCAAGTACTTTAAATATTTGGAAAAATAACTCTATTTCCTTCTCAAAAGTTTTCTATGTTCTCCAGTGCCAAATTCAACTATTTTTTTAATTGCACTCTCTCCTGTTACAGATATTTCAGATGACAGGATAAGCTTCCCCCTTATTCTTTTACTGGGGAATATGCAATGCTTTCTTTATTTGAGAAGGGAATAGTAGAAAAGAGAACAAATAGAATTATTGCAAAGTGCTCTATAAGCCATCTATAAAGTCTTTGTTTCTGTCACAATGTTCCCTGGAACAAGTCTGATGCATGCCATTTCCTTAGCTACTGAGAATTGTAAATAACTAAATCTAAAAAGAGTTTTACTCACACAGTACAAAGGAAACTGCACATGTATGAACAATTCTGATATACATGGAAAAGGACTTCCCATCCTTTCTGAAGAAATTCAGGGATATTATGTACTGTGGGACTCCAGTAAAGAGCTTGTTAATATTTATTTTACTTTATTACTTATGCTATGGCGAGTCAGGGCAGCCCAATCTTTGCTAGAAACATCTTACTAAATTCCTTTTTTTTATAGCTCCAGGTTTTGTAATAAATGTACTATTTATTTGTTCAGGGTAGTATGGAAATACTTAAGAGAATCCAGTTTACCATAAGAATCCAGTCACATGGCAACAAATATTAGGTCATAAACCCCATACCAATGCTTTTTCAGTTACAGGATACTTTTCAAAAATGTTTAAAAGAATACAGAACATAAAACTATTTGAAAGCATCTACAAAAACATGTATGATCAAATCCAGTTTTTCAATTTGTTTGATAAGATTGCTAAGACCTGGTACCTATTTTCTGCTTCCACTTTAATCAGTTACACTCGACTCTAGTTTGCATGGCTTTTGAAATAGCAAATGAGAAAGTAACTTTCTAGTTAATAAGCTTGCTCCAGTAAACCAAGTTTTCTGAAAAACTGTCCTCATCAACAGAATAACTTAATTTTTTACAATGCACGTGACCAGCATAGACAATATGCCTGAAATGGACTACAGGCATCAGTGTTCTTCAGACATCACTTATGCATACTTTCAAAGCTGACACAACTATCAAAACAAACAAAAAAAATCCACAAAAAAAAGTGCCATCATAACCAAATCTACATTCCACTGTAAAGACTCACAATGCCGATAAACTCCATGAGTGAAACTGAAGGGAGAGTCACAGAGTAGCTGTAAGAACAATTCATCAACAATTCATCTTTAAGAACTGCATACGTGAACAAACACTTCTTCAGTGCTTTTCCAAACCTATGCAGTGCTGTTTGTGACTTATGAGTTGCTTGCTGGAGGAAGAACATATGCTTGTTTCTGTTTGATTGCTGTTATCAAAAGGTTTCTTAGAGAAGACATTTGAGAATCTTCAGCTGTTACCGAATATCCACTGACCATCAAGATAATTCTTTCTTACCAAGCAATTCTTGACAAAATATAATATAGTTAAAAACCAGCCAGAGAATCTTAGCTTAAAATGTGTTAGTCTCTAAACTTCCTCACATATTCTATTTTCATCTGGAAAGATTTTCAAAAGGTTTTGCCATGTATAGAGTTCTACAAATACCTATCAGATATAGTATTTCACTTCTTCACATATGGCTTAAAAAATAATGGCAAGGCACAGATTGGATTCAAAGTACAGCATTGTTTTTTGTTCATAACTTGATGGGTACTTTCAAGTTTGTAGAACAGCCTTTAACTTTAGCTAATATTTATGCAAATCTAATATTTAGAAGGATCCAAAAAACACTTTGCCTTGAATTTGCAAGTCAAATAGATCTCCCCAATTCAGGCAGATGCATCCACCACCAGAATGCTTTCAAGTGAGGTCGAACATTAAAAAAAAACACCATAAAATGTAACATCATTATAGACTTTTATTAGATCCATTCAATATGGACAGCACAACTATATTTTAACACAACAGTTAGTGTGTTCAGATTAGTTTCACCTAGCTTGATATGGTAACTTCAAACAAGAAGCTATGGATAAGGACTTCCTTCCCAGGCTCTGGTAGCTCCATCTCAGCATAGCTGAGACTGACTCCACGTGCGCCATGCAATCCATTGCCATCTGAGATCTGGTTTTGTATATAGTTCTGTACCCTTCTTCCCTTACTATTCCCTTTTTCTGGTTTTGTCCTGTTATTCATTAAATTTGTTATAGTTTTAACTTCCAATCTTGGGTGAGGCATTTTTCTTGTTCCTTATTCCCCTTTTTATCCACCCCTGGGAGGAAGGGGACTAAGCCTGCTCTGTGTATCATGTGGGCTTGCCCTGAGCCTTAAACAGAGACACTACTTTATAAACATGCTTGGAAAATAAACACCCTTTAAAAATAGTTAAGTACTGTTACAGTATAGCATTCAGGCACTACAGTGCAAAGGGCCACATGACTACCTGTGATTGAAGCTTACTGGTTAAAGCTGAAAATTTTCAGCTATCCCTTAGCGTGGAAATTTAATTATATCTTTTCTGCTGTGCTCTCCCTTAAAATGCTCCAGGTGTGTGCTGCAGTAAACACACTGAAGGGAAGGGATGCTATCCAGAGGGACCTGGACAGGCTGAAGAGGTGGGCCCATGCCAACCTCATGAAGTTCAACAAGGCCAAGTGCAAGGTCCTCCATCTGGGTCAAGGCAATCCTAAGCACAAGTACAGGTTGAGTGGAGTATGGATTGAGAGCAGTCCTGAGGAGAAAGACTTGGGGGTGCTGGTTGATAAAAAGCTCAGTATGATCCATCAATGTGCAAGTGAAGCCCAGAAAGCCGCAACTGTATCCTGGGCCGAATCAAAAGAAGCAAGGCCACCAGGTCAAGGGAGGTGATTCTCCTCCACTACTCCGCTCCTGTGAGACTGCACCTGGAGTACTGCGTTCAGGTCTAGAGCCCCTGTGGTTTGACCTTGTCTGGATGCCAGGTGCCCACCAACCTGCTCTATCAGTCCCCTCCCTCCTCCTCTCAGTTGGATCAGGGGGAAGAAAATAAGATAAAAATTATGGGTTAAGACAAAGGCAGTTTAATGAAAAGCAAAACAAGGCCACGCACAGAAGCAAAAGAAAGCAAAGATTTATTCTCTACTTCCCATCAGGAGGCAAAGTCTGGCCCCTTTTCTGGGGAACAGGACTCCAAATGCATAGCGGTTGCTCTGGAGGACAAACATGCCCTCCTTCCTCCTCCTTTTTCTTGCTTTTATTGTTAAGCTGATGTCATATAGTATGGAATATCTCTTTGGTCAGTTTGGGTCAGCTGTCCCAGTCATGTCCCCTCCCAAGATCTCGTCCACCCCATCCCACTGCAGAGGGAATGTTGGAAAACCAGCCTTGGTGCTGTGGGAGCCCTGTCCAGCAGTAGTCACAACACAGGTGTGTTATCAGCACCTTTCCAGCTCTCAATGCAAAGCACGGCACTGGGAGGGCTGCTATGGGGAAAATTAACTCCAGCTCAGGCAGACCCAATACAGCCTCCAACACAAGAAGGTCATGGACCTGTTGGAGTGGGTCCAAAGGAGGGCTATGAAGATGATCACAGGGCTGGAACACCTCTCCTACAAAGACAGGCTGAGAGAGTTGGGGTTGTTCAGTCTGGAGAAGAGAAGGCTCCGGGGAGACCATATTGCTGCCTACCAGTATCTGAAGGGGGCCTACAAGAAGGCTGGCGAGGGACTTTTTACAAAGGCCTGTAGCAATAGGATGAGGGGTAATGATTTAAAACTGGAAGAGGGTAGATTTACACTGGAAATATGAAGGAAATTCTTCACTCTGAGTGTGGTGAGACACTGGCACAGGTTGCCCAGGGATGCTCCATTAATGGATGTGTTCAAATCCAGGTTGGAAGGGGCCTTGAGCAACCCAGTCTAGTGGGAGGTGTCCCTGCCATGGCAGGGGGGTTGGAACTAGTTCTTTAATGTCCCTTCCAACCCAAACCATTCTATGATTCTATGTTCTTTATATCCGAGTCTTCAGTGATCAGAGTATCTTACCCACCATCATCACACTCTTCCAAATAATTCTGTGCCCTGGAGAGTTTTAAGGACAGAAGGGGAAACAGGTAAAACACAATCCTTTTCTCAAAGAGGAATTTAAGGTATGAGTAAAGTACATCTGCTCATGAGACAGAAATTCCGCTTTTATCTCAATACCATATCATCAGCTGGAAATCACACCATCAAGATGAATACTGATAAAAGTAATCTGAGTAGTTGTCCATTTAGTTCAGTGGCTTTCCTATTCCCCATTATCTGCCTTAAAGTTTGTGGAAGGGTATACAGCTACATCCTATAACAGAATATAACCCTCTATTGAGCCCCTTATCCTCACCTTTTGACTACATCCATGAAGGGATAACTCCTGAGCTCAACTCAAACACACATGCCAGAAAGAGAGAGGGAGGGAGACTGAGATCCCCTCACCACCACCTAAGGGACTGCACTCACAGGATTCTTTGCTTCAATGGATTTGGCAGGGGGGGAGAGAAGTAGTGTTAAGAAGTATGTCCTGTATCATTCTACAGAACGTTCTTGGAACACATCTTTCAAAATAATTTTTCTTCATCTACTCTAATACTGGCACAAACAGAAGGCTCTCAGCCCTGAGCTAAACAAAAACAGAAGTTCAGGATCTCTGATTATATTCCAGTCCTTAGCTCAGAGAAGAATATGGACATAGCAACTGAATAATTCCAGAGTAGAGGTCATCCCATCATAAGCACATCACACCTTGAATGTGTTTAAGGGTCGTTTAGATGCAGTGTTGGGGGACATGGTTTAGGGGCGAACTTTGTAGAGTAGGGTTAATGGTTGGACTCGATGATCCCAAGGGTCTTTTCCAACCTGAATGATTCTATGATTGCCTATGGCTAACTAAGTAGCACAGATTTTAAAAGGATTTTACAACAGCACAAAATACTCTTAGAAGCAAGAAACATTTTTGACAGAGGGAAGAGATTTCAAGAGTACCCTGAAGGATCCAGACAAAGAGCAAGGAATATACCCAACACACACTCCTCAAAGATGCCAAGAAGCATGAGAACATCAGTATCAATGATTTCCTCAAACTATCCGATTGCTGCAGCAACTATAGCCACAAGATATTTTATTCCTTATTGCTATTAATTGAGTTCTTGTCTTTATAAAAAAACCCAACATATCAACAACAACCTATAAAAGAAGGGTAGTCTAGTTTTGCAAGATACTTCACAAAAAATATAGCAGTACTCAGAGTAAAATGAAGCAAGATCAGCAATTAAAATTAATGCAGTGCTGCACAAAGAACCTGACTTTTATGAATCAGAGTGCCAGGGGACTGCTTTTGCATTTCACTGTCATTGCTTTTGAACATATGCATTGAAATTTAATCCAATTCAATTTATTGTATTAAAAAGTTAAGATGTTTTGTACAATTACAAAACACAGCATGTAATTTTCTGTTACTATTAATGTTTCAAATCTGAAAATTTGTGATTGATGCATTTTCCCAGACATGTATTTTAATTAATATAAAAATTGAGTCATGGGGCCTCACGTAAGAAAAAAAGACCTTAATTAAATATAGTCAAATTAAACATCATTTTTCTTCTCAGAAAAAAAACCCTCCCATATAATCAAGAAAATACAACCAAGATCTTTGCAGAGGACAAGCAAAACAAATACCATGATTTATATCTGATTTGTGACTATAGGCATATCAAGAAGATCTGCTTTTATCTCATTCTATTATGAAAAAATTCTCAGCCTTTGTCACTAAAAATATCACATGAAGCTTGTTTTGCTTCTTCAAAGTAACTTAATTACATTAAAAACAAGAAAAAAAAATGCTGATATTTTAGCTTTTAATATAAAATACTACAGGAAAGTTGCTCAGAAGATAATTAAACAATAAGTATATTTAAGGAATCTTTATTTAATGCAATCAACAGTTCAATAATTTAAAGAACAAAAAAGGTCTTATTCTTTCTTTTTTTTTTTTTTTTTAATGTTCATTGGTAATATTCCCATGGAGCATAAAGAAACTGCAGATTTCAAGTAAATAGTTTAATTTTTCTTACACAAAACAAATCACCTAAAATGGTTGAAAATGTTGCACAACAGCAAAGTTCATTTACCAGAAGCAAATGTTAGACTTTCCCCTATTTCTATTTTGCCAAATTTACCCTTTGTCTAGAAGAAAATTCAAACCAACAATTTTTATCACATATCACTGCACATAAGCCAACAAGTAACATCCATATTCAGATACTTAGACACATGAACAGGTCTGCATTGTATATTGTAATGTCAGACAAATTGCTGGCCCACATTTTTACATACCGCAATTCATTGTTGCAAAATTCATTTATGCAAAATAGCTTTTCCCAGAAATAAGAGGAACCTGACCAAACTTCCAAGCCAAAGAACCAAAGGTACTTTCAGAATTTCAACAGATTGCTCTGAAAACTTAGGTAATAAATTTCTATCACTTACATGTGCCAAAGTAATTTTTCAAAAGTGAATTCATTAAACAATGCACTCCTAAATCTGCAAACAGACAAAGCATCATATTTTGGATGTACCAAAGTAAAATGAAACTAGTAGATTTAGTCGAGTTTATTGTTGCTGCCAGGAACTAGAGGTGCAACACCTAAAGTACCCAGAGAAGACTTAAGAACTGTGAGAATAAGAATCAAAATATTTACCTTAGTGGCAAAGACAAAAATGGGAAATAACTCAGGCAGACTCCAGGCAAAGCAGTGAAAATTTCTCTTAATGGTAACAGATCAACACAAGAAAGGACTTCAGTGTGCAACTGCTGAATTCCTGGTGTCTACTGATATCAGTTTATCCAACATCTACTTCTGAAAAAGTAATACCAAAAACAAAGGCCCCAAAGAGTATGTACAATGACCACACACATCCCAACATACTTTCTGGGATACGACAGACACACCATGCCTAAAAAAAATCCCCGCAAGTAGGAACAATCCATGCTAAAGAACTGAGATGTTCCTAGATTTAAATGGTTATATATAGTTTGCCTTTGGCTTTTGACTAAACAATGACTGGAATATTTCTCAAACTGTGAAACTGTTTGGACCAGAAAGGAGGAAAAAAAATTAATTAGGGCTAAATGGACAAAGTGTATATTAAAATGGATCCTCTGCAAACCCAACATATCTTTAAATACTTCTAATGCCACAAGGGACAGCCAGATCCTCTTCTAGACCAGTTAATTTGAAAAGAGATAGTCAGTAATATCTCACAAAATAGGAAAATGAGGAAGACTGTAGAATTCTCATGAAAGTGATGTTTTTCATAGAAATTCAGTTAAATTTAGAGTTTAAGAGAAGCTTTAAAGACTTCAGCTAAGAAGAATCATGATAAACTCCTTGCTGTAAACCATGAAATATATCCTTTACATCTTTGAAATGTTGCATAATTTACTAGAGAACTTCAGAGAAAGTTATGACATATGCTTGATCCACCTGGCACTGCATGCACATGCAAGATGCTTAATGGGTTATTACTCTGGCCTTACCACATGCAAATGCAATTGTTACCAGGATCTCTAAGACAGTGATTCCAAATTTTAAATTTGTGGAATTATGAACTTTCACAATGGTTATCTTTACAAAAGTATAATCTGTAATAAGCAATCTGAGTTGAAGCCTTTTCCTTTCCAAAGGAAATATGCTTTTACTCCAGTTATTTCCTTGCAGCACAGCTGATTTCAGTGAGTACAACAGCATGTCTGTTTCAGCATGAAGAGATTGTTATTTTGGAAATAAATTTGAGTTGAACTCTAAAGTTTTCTTGATGAGTTAATATCCATAAGCTATTTTTCTCAAAGGTTTGCCAATTTTGTCTTTGTAGAAGTCCTATACCTGAAACATTTAGACAAATGTTTAAAATCAATACTCCCTTTTGTCTACAGTTTTCAGCTGTACCAAAAAGCATTGGTGAGTAGCTCTGCTGTGCTGCCCAGAAGACTGTGAGAAGCATCAGAAATTGGCTCACTTGGACAACACAATCTGGATACGTCTTTTCATCCCAGAACACTCCCTTGTCACTCCTACATAGATGATCACCTAATTGATTACTCTGCTTTAAAAGTGAGACTGTTTCCAGCAGTGCTAGAATGCAAAGATCATCATGTTACACAAAAGCAATGGAATTTTATGCTGCTACAACCTACCACTGACTACAAATTATAGCTATTACAGGCTCTGAAAAAGTAATCTGGAATTAAACTCAAACACACACGTATAGAGCACAGAAAAATCTAGAAGCATTGTTTTAACTCTATGACAAAGATGACCAAGTAGCAATACATTTTTTAGTTGCACCTGTAAAAATATGAAGAGTACCTTTGAAGAAATGGCAAATCTTGACTCAAATTTTGGATCATAGCAGCAGAGGACACAGTATATTTAGGAAGACTTGTAGCGAGCAGTGAAAAACTGTGTTTAAAGTTCTCTGTTGTACAATGATGAAATCCTGTTATTACAGTCTACACAATGAAGGAGTAGCAATCTAAAACTAAAACTTGCATAACATATGGGGTGCTTATTTTGGAAAGCCAATCCATCAAATATATTATAAACCAACTCAGACATCTTAACACAGTTCAGTTACAGTTTCTCTCCTTACTCATATACCTGTTTCATACTTTAACAAAGTAAAATTTGACTTGTTCAGAATGCAGTAACTGTAAAACTGGTAACATCTCCTATCTGAACATAGCTGATCAGTCTAGCTATAAAAAGCAGCAGACAAGGTATTTGTTGAAGCTCTGAAAAGAAAGGATAGCAAACGTGACCTCTTCATTGCAGGCACAAACTCGAAGGGAAAAGTTTCATGGATTCCCCAACAACATACATTTGCATTAAAACTAGGCTAAAAGACATTCACAGATATTAAAACCAGAAGAAAAATAGTAGTACAATTCATTCTGACCTGGACAGAACAGGCCACAGACCCCTTAACAAAAATACTATGAAAAAAATCTTCCATGACTTTCCTTTGAGCTAGACTGCATCTTTCAGAAAAATGCTCAAAGATCAGAAGAGAGAGAAAAATGTTGCCTTTTCCTTGTAAATGCCAAAATGGACTGTTGGGATGGTTTAGTCTTAACAATCATATACTATGGCTATCCCATTCATATAATAGCTTCACAAAATTTCAAACCTGTCTATAAAATTTGATTAAAATGTTAATTTGTTTTTTTTACAGTACAATGCAAGACTTATCCACATGCACAATAAAGGTATGATTTAAATTTAAAGTTTACTGAAACAATGTTAAAAGTTGTATACATAGCACTGATTTTGGCTTAAAACAAGTAATTTTTACTGAGTTTTATAATGAATGGGCATTAGTCCCTTAAGACAGAATGAATAACTAAATGGTGTTTTGATCTAGTTGAACTAATCCTATTTTAAACTGGATTTCATATAAATCATAGCAATGATGTTTACAGAATCACACAACTGTCATGGTTGAAAAAGACCTCTAAGGTCACCGCCTCCAACCGTCAACAAAAAAAACCAAAAAAACCCCAACAAAAAAACCACCTCACCATCCCCTTAAGTGCCTCATCTACACTTTTTTTGAACATGTCCAGGGATGGTGACTCCACCACCTCCCTGGGCAGCCCATTCCAGCACCTGACTACTCATTCAGTAAAGAAATTCCTCCCAATATCCAATCTAAACCTCACCTTGTGTAACTTCAGGGCATTTCCTCTAGTCCTGTTATTATTTACTTGAGAGAAGAGGCTGAACCCACCTCACTACAACCTCCTTTCAGGTAGTTGTAGAGAGTGATAAGGTCTCCCCTCAGCCTCCTCTTCTCCAAACTAAACAATCCCAA
>WTSP01024652.1:0-21097 GCA_025331215.1 Actenoides lindsayi | reverse complement strand
TGCTGCGGGGCCCAGTCTGGGACTCCCCCGGTGCCTGCTCCACAGCATCAGTGGTGACGGTGATGTAATTACCATCAAGGGGGTTGGGTTCAATACTGGTTTTGTATATATTTGTATATATTCCATTTAAATAATTATTAATTTCATTTTCATTAAAGCTGTCCTAGTTTCCTTTTCTAATCGCTAAGTCTCTCTCCCTTATTCCTTTTTTCTTCCTCTTTGGGGAGGGAGGGGAGTTAACAGAGAACATCTGTTATAGGTCTAAGGGGCCGCCCTGTCCCTAAACCATGACACAGGACTAGAACATCTCTCTTATGAGGCAGTTGGGTCTTTTTGGTCTGGAGAAGAGAAGATGAAGGAGGGATCTTATCGATGCTTATAAATAGTTAAAGAGTGGGTGTCAGGAAGATGGGGCCAGTCTTTTTTCAGTGGTGCCCAGTGATAAGTCAAGAAGTAATGGACACAAACTTGAACATAGGAAATTCCATCTAAACATGAGGAGGAACTTCTTTACTTTGAGGGTGACAGAGCACTGGAAGAGGCTGTCCAGAGAGGTGATGGAGTCTCCATCTTTGGAGACATTGGAAACCCATCTAGATGCATTCCTGCGTGACCTTCTCTAGGTGAACCTGCCTTGGAAGGGGGATTGGACTATGTGTACATGTGGCACTTAGGGACATAGTTTACTAGGACTTGGCAGTGCTAGGTTTACAATTGGATTCAATGGTCTTAAAGGTCTTTTCCAACCTAAATGATGCTATGATTCTGTAACTATTTGGTCAGATGATACAGAGAAGACAGAGACAGACTCTTCTCAGAGGTGCACAACAATGGGACAAGAAGCAAAGGACACAGGTTAGAGCACTGGAAATTTCAATTGCATATTGAGTTGTTGTTTTTTTTTAACTATTGTGACAGTCAAATACAGGAACAGAACATGAAGAGACATAATGACATCTCTATTTTTTGATGTGTTTGGGGCTCCGTGAGACAAGTTGATTTGGTTAGACCTGCCTTCAACAGCGGTTTAAGTCACTTGACTTCATGAGCTCTGGTCCAGCCTGAGCTATTCTGTGATTTTATGCTGACACCAAACACTCCTAGAACCTATTTCCTTTATGCAAGTGCCTATTTGAACAAAACTCACTAAAAGGCAGTTATCACTAAATGCTTTTCCCCTATCAAAATGGGTTGAAATTGGCCAAGAGGCTGGGCAGAGACTTTCACAGAGTGATTACATAAATCATGTTCCACAGAAAACCAAGCAAAAAAATGTAGTTAATCAAATGTTGGCGTGTAGTTCTTTAGAATAGCTCCATCCAGGTTATATTTAACTTTCTTCCATCTGAAAAAGTAAAAGATTCAGAGAACAAAGCATCATTGTTGAGAACATTAATTTTGGACTCTGTTAGCCAGCCCCCAATCAAAGCTTTCTTTGTTAGGTAGTGAAACCTTCTCATTCTCTTACAAAGCCAAAACACTGTAAAAACAAAGACTGCACATAAGGGAATATGGAGACTAAAACCCAGCTGACTTTCTTAGTGCAGCTCCAGAACAAATTACAGATAAGATTCATATCTGGTGTCAATCAGACCACATCATCTAAACATCAAAGGAGCATCTGGTCCCATACACAAAGTTAAACAACAAAACCTGTTTATAGACAAGAATAATTTATATGACAGCTTGAAAACACAGTGCTTTATGCATTTTGTCAAGACTTCTTTGTGGGATATATATTTAAAAGTAGCCTCACCCCTGGAAGACCTTATACATTAGAGCTTAGTCTTTTGACCATGGTAGGTCACATAACCCTTTCATCTAGGTATTCCAGAGCTTGACACCTCAGCCTCTTCCTCACCATGTTTGGAAGACATTGCACACCATCAAAATGGATGTCACTATTAATCCATTTCAGCTTGGCTCCTGCAGCAGAGGCCATATGAGGGACTCAGGCTGTTCAGCAAAGGATCTGTTGTCAGAGCAGCAAGACACACACCCAATCACCAGGACACAGCAGCTCCCGGTCACACAATAGATAGTCTCCAGTGTTTTGACGGTGGTTTGTAGAATCATAGAATCATAGGATGTATTGGGTTGGAAGGGATCTCTAAAGGTCATCTAGTCCAACCCCCCTGCAATAAGCAGGAACATCTCTAACTAGGCCATGCTGCTCACAGCCGCATCAAGCCTGGCCATGAATGTCTCCAGTGATGGAGTCTCCACCACCTCTCTGGGCAATGTATTCCAATGATTTATCACCCTCATATTAAAGAACATTTTCCTAATGTCTAACCTAAATCTACCCTTGTCTTAAAGCCATTACCCATGGTCCTGTCACTACAAACCCTTGTGAATATACCCTCCCCTGCTTTTTTATAGGCCCCTTTCAGGTACTGGAAGGGAGGGTGGGTGTAGATGCATTTCATTATCCTGGCAGCCCAGATTTGCTGTGTGACAGGGTGTTGGCTACCTTAGCTTCATACATGGAAGAGTTCTATTGCCAGTGTTAGGCTTCTGGCAAGAAAGCAAGTATTCAACAGGAGACAAAGACCATATCTGTGGGTTGTTTTTTTTGTTTGTTTTCTTTGTAGTCAGGCCACTTACATAATCTAAATAACAATTTTATATCATTAACAACACTAAACTCTCAAAAAAACCCATAGGTAGGCCTCCTTACATGATAAGATAAACCACAGAGGGCAATTCCATTTACATTTCAAAAATAAACTTCATTCAGTACTAGAAAAAGCTGAATAATCAAAAACCATCTAAATGTTATTTCTATTTCATTCATGGAAATCTAATTGTGTAAATATATAAATTTTGGACAAAAGATAAGCTGACATGGAATGTGAAAAACGCAGGTTTATGAGCCTGCTCTGTTAAATTAATTGAAGTTTTCACAATTTAATCTGAATTAGGCAAAGCAGAACATGAACATACACATTCCCACTAGCTCTCAAGTACGGTGCTCACAGGAACAAACACTATACTAGCTGGATCTAACATGGTAAGTCAGAAAACCTTGTAACTCTGCATTTGTTTCTTCCTTCCTGCCCCTTGGTACACTCACAGGTAACAACTTTCTAGCTCCTCTCTCTCCCAGAAATTTCACTCAACTTAGAACTTTTCATTAAAAATCTTTGAGGAAGTCTTTGTAAAAGCTAGGATGGCTTGAAATTATATTTTAAAATACAAAGAAAGCAGGGATCTTTGTGCAGTAAAATGGCCTCAGAAAGTATATCTTTAGCTAATCAAATGTGAGATCTGTGATGAAAGTGAGAGACTTAGCAACAATGCAGATATATCCCACTTACCAAAACCAACCTTCATTCATTATGGTGAAAGGAGAAATTAATATTCTTTCAACATGAAATTTCAGTATAAAAAATCTGTATGTGCTTTTTCTTTTAAAGGCTGATGAATCCTGCTGATAACATGATCACCAAACACAGATATAATAAATATAAAACCAAAATACAACATTCAAGTCAGAGATACTATTCAGAATTCTTTCACTTCAAAACAGAAAAACAAACAAGAAAAAACCCTTGATACATTTATTAACATGTATGTTTCAGTAGCTATTGCAAATTTCTTGGTAATAATAACAGTCCCACATATGTTGCCTCTTATCCTGTAGTAAAGCTCTCCACATGGCTAGGTTTATAGAAAGCCTCTTGAGTAAAGGTTATCAACAATATTTCTGTTATCAAGTGAGAAACAGAATTGCCTCCAAATGCATGAAAAGTGTTATTTATTTAAACAAGTGCAAAGACAATATAGATTTTTTTTTTTTTTCTGTATTTATTCAGCCAGTGTTGTAGGAGAGTTGCCATTCACTATCAAGGAGATGCTCTGTGCTGGACCAGGGGACAGAAGGGAAGAAGACCATTTACTGAATTTGATTGTTCCCAGAAGGTGATTTAGGAAAAGAACTGTTTGATTCCAATTGCTTACAAAGACTAGCTCCTGACTCAGGTGCTTATGTGGAACAGGAGAAATCAAGCTGTGAGTTCCAACTAGCTGAAAATTACTGAGTTTAGGAGTCATTTAAAAATTTGGCTTCACTTGTCCACTTGTTATTTCAAGTTAACATTGTATTCAAGTGTGCAAATATATGTGTCTACTTGTGTCTTGATGATAGGCAGCAAGCGACTTTATTTTCAGAGTTTTAACGTTCTGTGCACCATGGCATAAAAAGATGTGAGGAAAGAAACTTTAGCTTTACTATGAGCTAAAGTAGTCTGCGTGTGCACTTCAGCAGTACCCACAGTTGCTCTCACCAAACATAATTTACTCTAATGCAAAAAAGAACTTGTTGAATGTGCTTGAGCACCCAACCCCACTGATGAAATGACAGGCAGTGAGCAAAGCTACACAGCTGACTTCTCCGGGAGGCACTTACAGGTCTCCAGGGCTTAAAGTCTGCAGTGAGCATCTAAGAAGCTGCCATGGCATCTACAGAGTGTAAGGTAGGGGCTGTTATTACTCCAGAGTGGTTGTTTCCTGTTCTCTCTAATCTTAGTTGAGAATCACTAACAGACTTCATGCCAAGAACTCCATTTATGCATTAGATTTTGTGTGGTTGTCAAAATAACATTCAGGGTTTGGAAAACCACGTGAGAATTGCTTGATGTTCTTGGAGGAGGGAAGTGAAGAAGGAAGGAAAGAGCTTCAAATGCCCTGGCTTATATGGGAGGAAGTGCTGGGACATGAGGTTTTCCACTGAGACAGTATGATTTCTAAAGAGGTGGTAATTGTCAATACACAGAAGACTGGAAAAAAAAAAAAAAAAAAAGAGGCTTATATTTGTCTACTATGAAAAAGATAAAGAAGGAGCAATAATATTTCATTGGAGAGGAAAAGAGGGGAATTGAGTTAAATCCATAGGTGAATCTGCAGAAGAGAGAAAAAACAAGCTAACATTCTTGTACAGAAGACCCTAAAGTGGGGTCTAGTAATCAGAGCATCCACAATCCATCTGCTGGACACATAGAAGGAAAGAGTTCAGTAAGGATCATTTTATTTCTGTTACACATCAGGTTTTCTAAACCTTTGCAAGTGCTGTTTCAGATTTCACGGGTAAATATTGCTTGTTCTTGCTGTAAAGTGGGTTCAATGAAAGGTGATTTCAGGCTAAAGCACAATTTCAGGGTAAATGGCTGACATCAAGGCACCATTCCTGCGGAGTGGAAATTCTTATAACCACAGACCTAGATTGCTTCTGTGACACCCATCACTTGGACTCTGAGAGAACAGATTAGCAAGAGGAGCCAACTTGCAATTTGACATATTAAAAATCCTATATGGACGATCAGCTCACTTAAACCAAACACCTTTATCTGGTCATCTGATATCTCCCCATACTTCACTGACTAGATCTTCATTGACTACAGTGAGAGATTAGGTGCTCTGCAGACACAGAGACAAAATTGCACCCAAGCTGTGCATTGTACGGATGCTTTGTAGTAGCTGACAGAACAAGCAAGGGTTGAGAGGAAGAGCACTCTTTCAGCAGCCAGCATTTGCTAAAAACTCTTTCTGGTGCTGGCAAAGTGCCTTGTGATGAGTATCAGTAAAGTCCAAAGGCCCTAAATGACTGTAAAACTGCAAATAAGCACTTGCACAAATATGGTACAAAAAGCCTCAAGCTGGTGGTGACTGAATCTCTTAAAAGAAACCGAAGCCAATACTGGCTTTGGTATTGCTGGATCTGAGCCAGCCAGCCTTTCCTTCTAGAAGGGTGTACAATGATGATTGCAGTGTCACCGTAATACTACACTGTTGCTCTGAGATTTGGTTTCATATTTGTAGCTGGCACTATACAGACATGTCAATTTGGAGACCTTTAACTCTACTGAGATTTATAAGCATGCCCTGTGTTTCTGCCAGAAAGTGGGCACCAAAAAGTCTAAAGTCTGAAAGCTCTGAACAGTCAATTCAAGCATAGCCAAGCTAAGGGATACTCTTCCTTTGTGAGGAGGATTTACTGCATTGTCAAAGACACCTAAATAACTGTTTAAATAAATATGGAACATTGTCTCCCCCTCTTAAAACCATCTGACTACTGAGTAAAAGAGGAATATTTCCTCCTTTTGCCCTTGGGAGTAATATCTAGGCCAAGTCTCTCTTGGCACTGTAGAGGTTCCTCAGCATGAGCATCAATTCCCCTCAATCTCCACTGTGCAACCTTTTTGACAGGATGAGTCACTGCATATGTACATGAATCCAGGCTGAAAACAGCCCCCTTTGCATAGTCTTGGGAGAGGGCTGTATGCAGCAGCCTTGCTGTTTCTGACCCTGTGCAATATGTCACACAGCCTGTAGGTAGGTCAGATTTACTGTTTGGATACAGAATGATTCCTGTTGCAAGAGAACTGGGAATTACCAGTTAGATGCAGATTAGCTTTGTACATGTACAGTGGATCTGGTAGTTACACAAAGTTCTGTATTTAAAGCATATATGCAAGGAATCCTACACCTTCCCAGAAATGCAAGCACAAGAGCAGATCTGCAGTACAGCTCTCTGCTCTGGCAGGGGGGTTGGACTCGATGATCTCCAGAGGTCCCTTCCAAGCCCTACCATTCTATAATTCTATGATCTACAGCACATTCCTTCCCCTCCTGTGTCAGATGATGGGGTATGGATAAAGTAGAAAAAATCCCAAGGAAAATGCTTTCTGGAAACAAGCTAGTGATGCCCCTAGGACTTTTTTTCTGTGTACTATTAGCTAATCTTGGAACAGGTAAAGACTGAACATCTCATATTCTAAGTGGGAGGCTACTTAGAAGTTAGGTGTCTCCATACCTGTCTCCTGTCCTTGTGGTTCTAGCCTGAAGTATCTGGTTCACATTGCAGAGACACTACTGTGGGATACACTGCATGTATTTTCAGATATAAGTCTTTCTAGCCTAGATTCTTAAGGTAAAAACAGTCACTTGGTCACCATCTGTATCTCCCAACAACTTTTGAGCATATTGGCTAATTTCAGATTTCAGACTTGATTTTGAGGAACTGAACTGAAGTTCCTATAAATTTTGAGATATATTGCAGGTGGTGAGATTTAGGAAAAGGCTTCATCATAAGCGTATTTCTAGGAGAAAAAGTGTGCTTACTCAGAGTATGCAGCCAAGCAGAAGGCAAATCCCAAGAAAATGAAACTTTGTTTGTTCTAATGGTAATGACATTATTTATTCTGTCCACAAAGCATTAGGCTGACCAGCTACTAACATGGCACTGTTGAAGACGGGCATAGCAGGAGTTTAAAAATGTCATCAAGCAAGTAATGAGATCCTGCAATGGGAGGAGTTGGTTGGTTGATGTGCTTGAATGCAGGAGTTCATATCAATTCACCACAGTATGCAGCATGTTTTTCAATACAAAAAGCAGAGTCAAATGCTGCATTCCAGCTCTAGCCAAACTCCTATTTATTTTGACAACTGGAACAGAAAAGACTTAGTTCTTGTGTGGTCTAATGCTATTTAAGTAGGATGTTGTGCCACTTGCTCATAAGCCAGAATGATATGTGAACACAAAGGTAAAAGTAATGGTCAGCTTATCTACAGAGGCAAAGGAAAGATTTTTGTGGAAAAAAAAAATAAAATTGAAGAAGTGATTGCAAACACTAGTACAGGGAAGAATATTTTGAGAAAAGTAATGTTAATACATTTTTATTTTAAGGACAATGCAAATGTACCTTGCCTCACCTCTATGCCTGATCCTTGTCATATTTACTTCAATAGCTGACGGATGAGGACATGAAGGCAATATATTGGAAAACCTGCAGTTATGCTGCATTTTTGTGACATCGTTCAAATAAAGGTGCCAACAAGCAGTAGGTAGATACTTTCATTGAGGTTTCGGCGACGTGTTTTCTGTTTAGCTTAAGATCCCAAAGCAGCAGAGCTACTGAAGGACAGCAGATCCCAGTGCTGCCTGCTAATTAGGAGCCCTACAAATGTAGGTCACAAAAACAAAAGCAAAGCTTTTCCGGGAGAAGACAAACGTGTGATTTGTGAATGAAAAGCCAGGAAGTTTTAAAAGTGAAACAGAAGTAAATACAATCAGGCTCTTCTTACAAATGAAAGCAGTGAAAACTCTTGGCTTTTAGCACTTGAAGGGTAGAGAAGATTTTGTTAACCCTTTGTTCTTCCAGTTAAACTGAAACTCCAGTCAGTTAGCATTAGAAATAGCTTTCTGAGTGCTTATCAGAATGAAGAATTTGTTTTAGAAATACCAGATCATCACAGAGCCAACCATAATATAGAAGCAACAGGAAAAAGGAGGTATAATAATCTGCTCTTCCCCTCATTGTCATTAAATTAGGCTTTGTGAAATACAGCTGTAGTCTTGCTCCCTCATTCCATATCAGGCACATTTCAAATCTGTTGTTTCTTGGTTATTTAGGTTTTTCAAATCTTCTTTGTGGAATACGTTTTAAGTTAGTTGAGCATTTTCAGACATGGAGATGGTTCACTAGAGGAAAAGTAAGGTTTTGTTCTTAATTGAAATGCAATGTCTCCACTATATGACTTCTGAAGATGCAATTATTCTCTCCTTTAGAGAGACTGACAAGCTGTCTGGTTATGTAGCCTTACTGATAATAAAAGGTATTCTAGAAAAGAGTTTACAGTAGTATGACATCAATCCACACATGAATAACTGCCTTGCTGAAGTTGTAAAAAATCTATCTTTCCCCTTACTGAAATCAATATAAGGTGTCTTTTCTTGGTAAATCAGTCTACATTTAAATTAAGTAAGAGAAGTGAATCTGAGCCCAAAATCAAAAGAAAGGCAGTCACTGTAACCCTTCAGGTGTATATTTACATAAATTTTTAAGTCATGTCTTCTTTCCCAAAAATATTTTTAAAGTAATGTTTGATATATACATTTTGAACCGTGATGAATGTCATGGATAAATAGCAAGGAATAGTAGGTTTTGTATTTGTTTTGCAATAACAGTGCAAATGAATTAGGACAGGGTATCTAAGTCAGAGAGACATCTTGCTCTAGCTTTTTCTTTTCAATGAGCAGATTTTTTTTTTTAACTATCTATTCAGTATCATTTTTTCCACCTTCCCAAAGTTAATAAATTCTTGTTTTTTGTCATCTTAGGAAAGTGGCAGAGAATAGAATTCTAAAAACATAATTACTCTTGTCACTCTTTACCACAAATCAGGCTTTAAGAAATTGTTCTTTTGAATTCTTTTCTCTCATCTGTTTAGTTGCAAAATGTAATTTTAAATTATAACCATGAAAAGACACTGATAGGCCTGTCACAGAGACTGTTGTAACCCTCCTCCTAACAATAGTTTCCTCAATAGCTTAAACTATTTACAGTCAGAATATCATCTATATTATCAGTATATAAAAAGAAAAACTTGGTGACTAGATCCTTAAATACATAAAAAAAACCTTAGCTTTTTTTTCCATTAAGACAGTGGTTTAACATGCAGATTATTTCATAGTTTTTTTAGAGCCCAGTGTTTATGGGTTGCAATACAAGACAACTGGATTTCATTCTCTGCTACACCACAGCTACTGATCTTGGGAAAGCTTCCAAATCCCACAAATTAGTACTTAAATTCTGCCTAAATCCCAAACTGTAACCTTCAAAATCCACTGCTCAACTGCTACCAACCCTGGGGGCATATGTTAAGACTGAGGAATTATCTCCCAAGACCTAAATCATAACCATGGAATCAGGCTCTATACAAAACACAATCAAAGGTATGTGGGTTTTTATAAAGCTGGTCCAAATGAGAGGCTTTATTCTATTCAGAGACACCAGAGGTCTCCTCCTATTAAAAATTACTTCCTAAAAATGCCCAAGTACAATATTCCTAGAAAAATGGTGGGCTTCCTGTCCACTACCCCTATAAGATGACCTGAGAAATTTCTGTGGACCATAAGGTTATGAGGGACATGCTTACTTCTCATTAACTACACATCTATAGCGTATTCCCTCTTTCACTCACAGAATTTGCCTTTATAAAGAGCCTATAGCCTGTTGACAGCTTACACACAATACTTTCCTTTACATTTTGGGAGTCACACACATAACAGTACATTTAAGACAGATTCTGATCTATAATACACAGGAAAAGAATTTGAGACACTTACTATTTTCCACCTGTGAAATCGCAGACAGTCCTACTAGCAGACAGAGCAGAGGTGACAAATTTCTTCCAAAGAAAATTGTGCATGATTACTATGCGCAGGTCATCAGCACCATTGACAGAAGGATATAGGAATGTAAATAAAAGTCCACTTGATAAAACAGAAATATGTAATTAAGCTAAGACATCTCTTTCAATGGTGCTTACTGAACAAAATATATATCTGTTCCCTAATCACCAAACCAAAGGTGTTTTGCAAAGACTGGGATTGCATAGAGCAATTGGTAGTCATTGAAATTAAACATCACTATTTTAAGAAATTTACTTTGCACAAATTGATTAATAGTGAATAATGCTACATGACTGTAGGTCTATTTATATAGTAAATGACAAAGAATATTTTACCTTCTGTCTTAAAAATGTAGAAAATGGGAGCAAAAATATTTTCAACTGTTAACCAAAGAGGAAAATTTACACCCGTAGTCACAGGAATGCTATGCAAATAAGAAACTAAAGTTATAAGGCTAATACAGAATAAGGTTTCTTTTCCAGAGGAAAAATCTCAGGGGAAATTAAAAAAAAGAGAAAAAAACCCACTTTGTAATATAGTGCAACACAGAGGAGCACTAAGGAGAATAAAGATGGCTTGGAGTTTTGGAGTTTTTGGGGTATTTTAATTGTGTAATGTAGTTTGAAACAAAGTAACAGGTTTCAAATGAGGAATTAGTTACAAAAAGCTCTTAGAAGGATTGAAGTACAGCAGTAGCATCTTTCAAGTTTTTGTCTGGAAATTTTCAACGTTCATTCTGAGAAAAAGTATTTCTCCTGAGAAGTCTGATCTTATTTTTCCTCCCCCTTCTCTCCCCCACATTCTCATTTTTTCTGTGACCAGACCAAGGAAAATGTTATCCATTTTCCCTCCCAGATGCTCACCCGTCTCTCTCCTGTCCTTTACTTTGATCTACTACTAACGTTTTCAATCATTGCTTAACCACGGAGCTGCTATTTCTTTTGAACTTTAAGTTGAAAATAAACCGATGTACAGATTGGACTTTGGTGAACCACTAGTTTTGTTAGAGATTAATTTTGGTTCTTCTGGTAGGCTAACTGGGATTTTTCTTGCCCTTCTTAAATTTCAATCAGGATGTGATCTCTTATGAAAGAACCCCTTAAAAATGCAAGCTTGTAACCTAAACCTAAGTAAATGATGAAAAGATATTTTTACTTTATTACTGTATTTCAGAATGCTTCTAATTTTAATTTCTGTGTAAAGAAAATATTTTAACTTTTGTAATATGAATCCACAAGTTAGCATCCTCTGCATCAGGTAAAAGATATCTATTATCATCTCTTAAATATCTTCATAGCCCTTAAACCTTGAGCACCCTTTCCAAAACATTCCTCATTCCCTTTTTTCATAATTCCTCAAGAGGCTGAGACAAGAGTATAGGTTTTAGAAGTGAGGTATTTGAGGCTTTTCACCCATAACATGAGAGAAATTAGAATTGCATCTGTTGTTGGCTTTGAATTGTCATCAGAATATGCAGGAGAAAAAAAACCTGCCACAAAAAGATAATTTCTTTCCCATATTGCTTTATTCTTCTTCTTTCCTGACTAATACAGTATTTTGGCAGTTTGTTTCTGTCATAGATATATAAGAGTTGGTTTCTTAATATCTGTCTCATTCAGTTGTTCCTTGGTTCCCTGTTCAGGAAGTATCTCTTTCAAGCAAGTTATGTAGGCACATAAATTACACATGAACTTATTAAAGTCCATTAGAACCACGTGCTAGATAATCCCCCAGCCTCTCTGGTATTCAACATGGGGTGGTATGCTAATCCTCAACATTTCTTCCTACATCACAGGCATATACCACGAAATTTCCAGAAAACAGAAATTAAACCGGATGGAATCTTAATTAAACAAGTATTCAAAGTTTACTTAAACAAACAGGAATAAAAATGTAAGGTGAATAAAAAATATCTAAAAGTAAAATGGAAGTTTTAAAATATCAAATTTAGTATAGTTGATTGTGATTTCAGTGTTAAAGCATACTTAAAAAATAATTGTTTCATCTAGATATGCAAAACTACTGCAACCTTACTTTGTAAACTCAGATATTTTGTATTACGATTGAAATTTTGTAAAAATGCTATTCAAGTAACTTAAACTTTTCATCATCTCTGAAACTTGTAAAGAGATGATCCCATTAAAGTTGATAAGGCTATCTTTCCCACTGTTAGCTGAAGATTATATTGCCAAAACTTCTTTACTCTGATGCTCATATTGACAACTTCTAAAGAAGAAGAGATTAGGAAGCTTAAAGGATCGTTCCATAGGAGTTCCTACCATTGACCTAACCTTGTTCACATTATTGATTAAAAATACTTTTTTTTTCACCTGATTAAATATATTTACTTGAAGGTGTTATTCATATAGAAGTGATTATTGTGAGGGAGCATCTTGACACAAGCTCTTTAAAGCCATACTTTTTAACTCTACTAGAAGATCAAAGGAAAACTCCTTCATGTATCTATTTTATTTGATTTATCCCTTTGTTTATCGAAGATTAGGGGAGCACTTTAAATGAAGTTTTTCGACACTCTAGCAACATGGTTCTTCTCTCTGTTAACATTACAGGTACCTCCTTACAGAAATGTGGAGTCCCATTTGTCATGGCACTGTTTTTGCAAAATGAAAATAAATAAATTTGTATACAACCCACTCTAAGTGGGGCATTTGATAAAATGTTGGTCAATGGTTTATCCAGTTATGAACATACCTGGCATGTTTTTTGTCCCCATTGTTTTTTCACGTATGGATTATCATGGTCTAAGTCTAGCAGAGTACCTAATGGGACATCTTCACATGTTGATCATATGGAGTTCTCCTTTCTACTCGTTTACATTTAAGTTAGAATAATTTAATAGAATTTTCTCACATTTGCATATTTGGGTTGTTGAAGGGCTGTCAGGGAGGAGACTTTGATTCCTGTCCCCTGTGTTGGTAAGTTCTGCATCAAACAGCTACAGTTCATCTGATACCTCAGGGCTTTCCATTCCTATGTTACTGAGGGGTCTTCCCAAGCACAGTTCAAAGTTCTTCTGAACCTGTTTCCCCCAAGAATTTCCTGCAAAGTCGGAGTGACTTTTTGGTTTTACACTCTAAAATGTTTGTACTGAATGTGAATCAATAGGTTAGCCTCACAGGAAAATGAGCTGTTATGCCAGATGTCTAGTTAATCCTACTCGTAGTAAATAAATAACCCTGAATTCACATGTACTCCCAACCATGACTAGATATGTATATGTGTAAGCAATGACAGCACTTTCTCCAGATAAAAATTTCTCATCATCACCAGCAGTTTTCCTCTCCAAAGTGTCCCTCATTATCATTAATAAATTATCATTAATAAATAAGGTCTGTGATAATTTAGTTTTGTTTGCTGGATATGTACCTTTGATACCACAGCAGAATTAGACTGTCATTTCATAGTCTGTGTATATATTAGTCTTCTACCTTCTGTGGAAAAAAAACCCCCAAACCAACAACAACAAAAAAACCAACCAGAAAAAAAGGTATACATGAATTGCTATACCTGTAAAAGTCTGAAAAATTGCTAGATCCTTCCAGGAAAAGTGTGTCAGTTCCTACACAGTCATAAGTCATCATATTTATGATATACTTTTAGGTGAGAAAAGAAAGGAGGATTCCTCTGCTGACAGGTATTAGCCACTACATCTCCAACAAGGGAAGATCTTAGGTGCTAAAATGTCTTATGAAATGGCGATCAAGCATCTCAGTTCAGAAAATGAGTCAAACTCAAGTCCAGCTAGCAAGGCAGTTTAAAAATTGTGTCTGTCACCTCATGTCCATTCTCTACAGCCTATTTAGCTGTTTTCTCTCAGAGATTTCAAAAATGAAGGTACTGAGGGAATTTACATCCAGACATTCTGGCCCAAAATTTCCTCTTCTTCCACCCCAGAGATCCTGAATTAAGCAGCTGCAGAAATCCTACATGTATCTTTGGACCGCTCTCTACTTAAAATCCCTTTTTTAGCAATAAAGTTTTCATCTTCCTGTGAAGCTTTCTCTGCACTACTGCTAAGTCTGCTTTTCCAGAAGTGGTCTCTCTTGGCTTCAGTCCTTTACACCAGCATTTGGTAACTGATCCCTTAATTACATCTGTTAGAGTAGCTTGTGCTTTTTTTAACCACTTCTGAGCTGCTACAGTATGGGATCTAATCACTTCAAGTTTCAAGGTCAGTAAAGGCTCTCCTTGAATTGATATCAAGTAGGAATTGAGTATATAATTTTACAATAAAATACAAGCAGCTTGTTATACATACACATAACTCTGTGATCTAGGTGAATGAGATCTGTGTTGTTAAATCCTTTTGAAGGTGATGGGAACTGCCAGTACATGAGTTCCTATTCTCAGAATCATCTCTGTAGAATCAAGGCACCTCACTTAAGATGAAGCTGTTATTATCCTGATTCAGGAATGACTCAAATAATGAAAACCAATTTTTTTCATAAAATATGTATGCTTTTGGCCAGACTTTCCACCACACTGGGATGGTGCTATGTAGATATGAGGACAGAGGAGTCTTTACTGACATGGCACTAATATAAGACAGTAAAAAAATTAGAAGAGTAATAGAAAGGGCTATGCAAATCTTAACACTGTCATAGACACAGGAAAAGTGAGAGTATATTGCAAGCCAGATTCCTCGCAGACAGACATAGGAAACAACCAAACGAGTACTGAAACCAGCCAAATTGACTATAGAAGTTGTACCTTAATATTAGCAAAAAATATAGACAGCCAGCTGTTCAAAATAAGTCATGCAGTAAATCTGTCTAGACTGTATCGCTATTTGGACCTCGTGCCATTTTTCCTATACAGGAAGAAAGGCACATCACTACAGTGTGGGGTGATGAGACAACTGTCACAAGAATGGCTCAGAAATACACTCAAGACAGCTAGTAAGTAGAAAAAGACAAGATGCTCTTCCTAATTTTACTGCAGTCCATAGGGCTGTAAGTGGATCACCTCCCTTTCATCAATTCAGAGGTGATCACAGTGTGCTGACGTAATCCTAAAGCAATATAAATCAAAACCATTTCTGCTAAACTTCCTGACCAGGTCAGCTAACCGGGAAACATCATTTGTCGCTACTTTTAACTAACAAAGCTCCAAATAAAAATGAAGAAATATAGAGAAGAATGGAAATGTTGACAAGCATCTCAGTAGTGAAAACAACTATTACTGAATTTTTTATCAAAATAATTTTCGTTTTTCAGGGTTTTAATAAAAAAAGAAGCACTGATTTTAGTGAAAATTAACACTACATCCAGGTGAAATAAATAGAAAATTAAGACTCAGACTGCATACTTAAGTGACAAATGTAAATCTGAGAAACTAAACACCTTGATCCACCTCATGATAGACAGGGATTAGTGCACTTAAGTAGCTTGAATATGTAGTAAGATTCAATGCGAAAACTTTGATGCCATCATTAACATGACAGTTTTTCACATAAGCTGTCACACTGGTAACTTCCGTCCTGTAAAATGATTGTTATCTCCTGCTATTCCAAATGCTTTAAACTGCCACTGAGGTTGAAAGGCAGTCAGTATAGCATGGGGTGTCCAGCATGTTAAGGATGTAAAAGCTTGTAATATATATTTGTTACTATCAGCCTTTCTGTTTGGAGCCCACATGGTTTTTCAAGTGCAATATCAGTTCCCTCTTGTCTCTTTAGCCAGATTTGTTTTTAGAGGATAAAAATATATCTTCAAGATAATTGCAGACCTATCACATTCACTTGTAAAGAAATAGTTTAGATGAGGCCATATTTTAAATTTGGCATTAGTTCTAGACCTGACTCAGAGTTACTGCAAGAACCTTGCTTACAGGAATGACAGCAGATGATTCACTCAGTGCTGTTTTGTTGATCCAGCTGTAGGGCTGAATTAGACAACAGACTTCTAGAAAGACAGAAAAATATAATTTTACAGCAGACAGAGAGTGACATGCCTTGAATCCACCAAGATGACTCACATTCTTGCAGTGAGAAGTAACCCTTGTCTTAGCCAGTTCACAAATTAACAATGATTAATCAAGCATGAAAAAGGCTGGAATGACTATAGCAAAATACATCCCAAACAAAACCTAAATCCTTCCAAAAATGCTTGTGAGATTTTTAATATATTCATATCTGTTATGGTTCCTTCAACCTACACCGTGCCACTGCTGTATTTGTTTGTCACAGAATGTTACTACAATAAAGGATATCAGAAATTTAATTTCAAAGTAATAGTTGCAAGGTTTTCAACACATTTGACTTCAGATTTCCATGTCAGCTTTAGGACTAGAAATGACTGAGAAAACTGCTTATTTTATTAACCATCCTTTTTCAGTTTTATTTTATGCTACATGTTTCTGTATTTTTCCCTAGCTCATATTATATTGAATAGATGAGAACTGTGTAACCTTGTTCATCATAAATTTTGAAAGCATCCATCAAAATGAAAAATAATGGTTAAACAATAGCAAATAGCAACACATATGAGCTCTCTCTATCTGTAGCTAAAATATACCATCCTGGTGATTTCTGAGACGAGAACACACAGTTCAGAGATCAGGTCATAATCAATCCATAGGGATAATAAGATTTCAGGGAAAAAAAAAGTAAAATCATTGCATTTTTGCAGACAGATAAACATGAGGAAAGTGCAATCTATTCATAGCTACAGGCAGATGGTTTCATAGATTCATGTCCAAGAGAAGAAAAAGCAGCTCTGTTTGTCAGGGAAGATACATACTGTGAATTATTCAGTCAGCTTAAGTAATAACTGGAGTCAGTGTAGAACAAAATAATACACTGATTTTTCCTTATAAAAAAGGAAGACCGTGAACAGTTAGTGCAGGTATTCCTTTGAACTGTGACACGAAGCCCAGGGACCATCTGACTGCCCCTTGGATTAGGTTTCATTCTCAATACTCAGGTCCCTGATACCAAGTTCACAGTTCCCAGACTGCTGACACTCCAGTCCCTTCTAAGCCTTGGAGGTGTTTAAAATCAATTTGTTTCTCCATTTCAGTGCACAAAGTTCCTCAAGACTGGCATATCACTTACTCAGAGATGTGTTGGCTGAGGGGATAAAGCATCTACACTCCAGTGCAAGCTGATAAAAGGCACGGGGCAGCTAAATCTACCCTAACTCCTTAGACAAGCCTGATCCATTAGACATGCTTAGGTCATGCACTGATTTGCACACAATAGCCTAACAGAATACACTAACATTTACAATATGAGAAACCTATACTTTTGACTCTTTTTGGCCCATGGTAGTTTTGAAGCTGCAGATCCCATTTTTAAGAAGGTGTTCTTAACTATATAAGGTTGTGGAATAGACTAAGATGGAGGCTAGCCCCTACCCTTGGAGATACTGAAGGTGTGGAATGGAGCAGAAGGGAAACTGAGACTAATGGCATGGGAGCAAGATTGATCCTGATGGGGATATAGTCCAGGAAGATTAAAATGTCTTCATTTTAAGTAGTGTAGGTTTGGGTTCATGGTGTGGGTTATAAAAGGACCCTAGATCCCTGAAGATGGGGAGTCAGAACTTTCTGAAAATTTTACTCATTCAAATTCCCTGTGACCTTGTAAATACCCTGGTCTCTCTTGCTGCTACTCTTCCAGGTCTTCCTTTTGAGTCTGTGAAGCCTTACATGGTTTTGACACTTTGTATACTGACTGAGTATGCTGTTATCTATTGTAGTCAGGTACCACTATCATAATTTGTAATCTAGTTCCTGACTAAACCATCTACCCTTACAAGTAAGGAGTAAAAGGCAGTTTTACCCCAGGGGAGCTCAGAAGGAACAAAAGGCATGAAGAGAAATGGTAAAGCCTGGCTCAGTGGCTCAGCAGGAATGAGCACATGAGAAGCCACAGGACTGTGCCCTGCAATCAAGTGTTTAGGTGTTCAGCATTCATTTCTTCTTTTTTTTTTTTTTTTTTTTTTTTTCTGTGTCTTTTGTTATGAAGCTTGTACAAAGATGTGCATTTGCAAACTTTATAAACCATAAGTTCTGAATTTATCTTCATCTGTGGTCATGACAGACCTGTTTAAAATTTTAAAAGTGGAAACTGTGAATTGTTTTTTTGGCTGGTTTTTTTTTCATTAGTTTTGCTAAAGAGAGTTACATGGTGTATTATCTATTGTGTTACAAGCTGGACAAAGTATTTGCAACATTGAAGGAGTGAGGAGGGGGGCTATATAAAGATTTTGTGCTACTTTGCATTATATTCCCACACAGACTTAAATTCTGGACTTCAAAGTATCTTTTCTGAGACGGTGATTAGAGTTAGTGCAGTGACAGCTGCCAGGATTTAAACTACATAAATTGAATTTTGGACATTGAAATTGCATTTCTGACCATATCCCAAAGGTCTGAAGAATGAAATGTTGGACTTGGGACATAAATTTCCAGCATACTTTAGAAGAAAAATCTATTCAAGGCTAATATATGTCTATCTTTCTCTGCTCTGTAAGGTACATCAAAATACCATCTATTGTCATTTAAGATATACTAAACTCTAGTGAACCAGACATTTGGAGCTCATACAAGCAGGCTACTGTTTGACCTAGTTTCATTAGAAGCCTGAAACTGCCCATTACCCACTTAATGATGAGTAAGATGAAAAATTGAATCCAATATACCTCGCAGGACTCGAAAAACCATCCAGACAACTCTCAGCCAAGGAAAGCAGCTCAAATTAACATGCCAGACTGTGAACTCCAGTGGCTGAAGGAGGAGCTGGCACACTCATTCCTTCTGTCCCTTCCACAGGTGCCAGGTTTCAATAAGTCCCATCTCTGTGAGGAAGGTATCTGGGTGAGGTTGCACCTGAGCTCACCACTGCTAAATTCACCCAAACCTTCCTGCCAGAGTACACAGCTTTTCAGTCACCTTTCAAATAGCAGCAGCAGGGCTGTCATGCTGAGGTTAACAAGCTCTGCTTTCTCAGCAATGCCTATTGACTTGGGCTTAGTATTTCACTCACCATGACTGCTGTTTTTGAGGATGGCTCAGTCTCTGTTCATTAGTACAGCCTGTGCTATACATAGCTATATTCTTAGCTATGAAATGGTAGAATTAACTAGACAAGCTCAAACTCTCTTCCTTTAACCAACATAGGGAAGAAAAAACCTCAACACTTCACAGTCTCTTTAACTAGCAACATGTGATGAAAGTGTGCTTAAGGTTAAAGGCTTGTTTAAATCACTGGACGAATCAAGGTCTAACACTGATGAGACCAGATGGCTTATCTTAGGTTTACATTAGTATAACTGAGAGCCAAATTTATTCTGGGATGTCAAATAAGTATAACTATGAATTAAACAGTGCAACCAATTTAAAAGAAAAATGTTCATTAGTGTGAATAGAAAACTATCACAGCAGAAAAATGCCAGCAGATACTGCAGTACATCAGCTATTCCCTTTAACATAGTAACTAACCATATCTTAATAGTATAGATACTGCAAAATGATAGCTCCCATCCACATGACTAAACTACAGCTCTTCCCTGTCTTTATCACCCTATCTCTGCTGATGTTTTATAGCATAATTTTAACACAGATAATGAAAAAAATGAGGAAGAGAGGTAAAGTTGTTTTTCATCTAATAATACATCAGTTATAAAAATAAATAAAATAAAAATGCACAAACCCAAATCTTTGGTTTAAGAGATATTCTCCAAAAGAAGTAATCCCTAACACTGCCCATTTTTGAGTGGAGCGATTCCAGACCGACTTTGAAAATCCCAGTCAAAGCACATAGTTTTGCAGTAGACTCATCTGGATAGTTTCTTAGCCAAAACAATTTTAAAAAATGCTGGTTCCAGACATAGCATATTAAATAACCTCTGAATTGGCAAAGACTAATGCATACATTCCATCTGAGAGTCTGCTACGGGTCCGGTCAGTTGAGGTAATGTAAGTTCAGTTTCACAGTTAGAAACTGTAACAGCATTTTCAGCAAATAATTGCCAAAACAGTCCTTTTGTACGTTCAGTCTTGCAGAACATATTAAAATATGGATAGATAAGGAAAAAGATGAGTAATGTATTATTCCAGACTCTTAAAACTTCTGGAAAAAAAAATCAGGAAAGAGGGTATGAGTGGTTACAGTGAAAGGATAAATAAATGTAGCTGCATTATTATATTGGCAGATAGGAGTATATGGTCATCATCATACAAGATCCTGTTTTTCTCCTCAATTATGTCATAGTTCACTGTAATTTCACTTGCTCTGTGGGAGTTACAGTCAAGAATTAAAGCAGTCTGCAAACTATAAAGATGGGATATCTTCTCAGCCTAAGTTATTTTTTATCTTCTCCTGGCCTTTGCCCTCTCAACTGTGGCACATTTTTGCTTACTTCTAGTTTGAGAGACATTTGTGTAGGAAAGGAGGAAGCTGATGGAGCAGTGCAAAAAGAGCTTCTTCCCTGCAGCAGGACCCAGAGGTGCAGGCAGGAACAGAGTAGTGGCCATGGCTCCCTGAAGCCCCTTGCACAGGCAGCAACCGTGAGGCAAATACTTCACAACACTCTCTTGCCCACCTTTTTAGTTTTTAAATCTTAGCCCATCCTGTGCTGTGCTACATTGAGTGTAGCCACAAAACTGGGCTTAATGGTAGTGATATATAAAGCTTCTGAAACAAAGTAGGAAACTTCCAATGGTTATAGTGACTTTCCATCAATATCTTCAAAAGTTTACATGAATCATAGAATCATAGAATTGTCAGGATTGGAAGGGACCTTAAAGATCACTTAGTTCCAACCCCCCTGCCATGGGCAGGGACACCTCCCACTAGAGAAGGTTGCTCAGAGCCCCATCCAGCTTGGTCTTAAAAACTTCCAAGGATGGGGCTTCCACCACCTCTCTGGGCAACCT